>JAYEVD010000937.1:0-81879 GCA_036346405.1 Phyllostachys edulis
ATTTAAACTTGATTGATTAGGCTTGAGTTTTTTCTCTTTAACTGATGACAATTACTGTGAGCTACTAGTAATATTAATATTTCATTTGAGAGATATAATTAATAGTGCTTAGTTAAGCAAGGATAAATACCATTAACAAAGTGGTGGGCATTAGTGGCTATGGGGCTGGACGCACCTCGCACGCCATATGTGCTCCCGAACTCCTGATAAGACAAGAGGGGCAGAAATCTTTCACACGGCGGGAAACCGCTGCTTCTGCTTGGAGGCAGAAGAAAATAGAGAGACTTGCACCCCTGTGCGACAAGAACACACTATATGTCGTGTCAGAGCTCGGAAGCATGTATATACTCCTATATGACACCACCAAGCACACCTACACGCACGTAGCGTGCTAAAGCTCAAAAAGACAAGAGAATGCAGAGAAAAGCTGCACCGCAACCGCAATTCTTGTAAGCCTTTTCTCCACGCTCACACTAAGCTTGATCATTTTACAAGTGTAAGCAGTGCTCCATCATGTTCAAACGTCTAGGCAAGAATGGGTGCTTCTTGTGTCGATATATATATGGATGTTAGTGCAGATTGTTTAAGTTGTAATTGTATGCGTTTCGTTGTTGCGTACGTGCAGACTGACAAGGCGTCGCTTCTGGCCGAGGTGATCGAGCACGTGAAGGAGCTGAAGCGGCAGACATCGGCGATGATGGTGGCGGCCGCCGTCGCGGGCGACGACGACGACGCTGCCGGGCCGGCGCAGATGCTACCGACGGAGGACGACGAGCTGGCGGTCGACACGGCGGCCGACGGGGAGGGCGGATCGTCGTGCGGGCGTCGCTGTGCTGCGAGGACCGCCCGGACCTCATCCCGGACATCGTCCGGGCGCTCGCCGCGCTCCGGCTGCGCGCGCGCTGGGCCGAGATCAGCACGCTTGGCGGGCGTGTCCAGGCGTGCTCCTCATCACCGCGGACGAGGGAGCATCGGAGGGCGACGACGAGGACGACGGACATCTGAACGGCGACGACATCGACGACAGGTGCGCCGCCTCGCACCGGAGGCACGAGTGCATCGCGTCGGTGCAGGAGGCGCTGCGCGGCGTCATGGACCGCAGGGCGGCGAGCAGCGACACGTCGTCGTCCGGCGGTGGTGGGAGCATCAGAGGCAGCGCATGAACTACGGCGCGCAGGAGCAGTGCTCGGTGTAACTAGTACGTGCCGGCATTAGCTAAACGCGCGAAATATTCCATGCACGCATATGCAACTTAGCATAGTTACAAGTTTTTAGTCATTTCAAGCTTCGGGTTGTGGTTCTTAATTCGGGTATAATGGTGTGCATGAGGGGAAAGAACTTGAAGGTGCAAGAGGGTGAGTTTTATGTATCCCTTGTGTGTTCTTGGGCATGCATGGTATACAATTGCATGTGTTGGGAAAGGGGTGGAGAGCTGTCTCTAGTTAAATCTTCTTTCGTATGGAAGGGTGATATGGTTGTACAAACGTACTATCTTTGGGGTATAATGGAAGGTGGAATTGGCCGGCATGGTTCCTTACCCTCTTAATTAAACTAGGAAGGGCATTCACGTATTTCCACAGTTAGATTTATTATCCTTTTTTTAGTATAGAAGGATACAACTTAGTTTGTTTAAACCATCTTTTATATAATATTTGGGACATAGGTATTAATCTAAAATGAACATTTGAAAGTTGAAAACCAAAATCCATCTTGAGGAAATGTAATTTAATCATGATATTTATTAGGGAAAATTAGTTTGAGCCTAACATGCAGGTTGCATGGTTCTTAAAAATGTAACATTCAAATATGCTAAATGGAAAAAAAGATATAGCTAGGCTAACACCCTTTAAGCTGGACATTGATACGGAGCAATCTCCACTACTTGAAAAAGGTCAACAAGACACATTGATGCGGAGCAATCTCACTACTACGAGAAAAGGTCAACCTGGAGCGGTTGAAAAAAGTTATCACGAGACGGTTTCGTGAGCAAATGCGAGTTTATGGAGTCAATAATGACATGAGGTTATCACGAGGCGATTTTGATACTATGCGTAAGTAGTGGCTGCTTGTGCCTTTATAACTGGCTTCATATATATATATATATATATATAGGTCGATTATTCTTGTCATTAAGCCTCTCTTGCGTGGGCGACCCCTAAAAAATCATGCTTCGTGGTGGGGCTTGGTTGCTTTCTTAGGCGTGCTAAATCGTCTTCTTCATCTAGATTTTAGCTAGCTAGTGAATTAGAACATCGAGTCAAATGGACTACGATATATATATATATATATATATATATATATATATATATATATATATATATATATATATATATATATATATATATATATATATATGATTTTATAGAGAAGAAGAGGGGAGGAGGCGCGGCGGGCTCGGGGGAGGAGGGGCGTTGGGTTTGGGGATATAATTGACTAAGATAACATATAAACATGTAATTTCTGTAAGACAATTAACTAGGATAAAATGCTTAAAAGATAAGATAAGCAACCATATGAAAACAACATATTGCTCAGTTTTGAATGCTTATGATTACTTTCAAATGTAGAGTTGCACAAGATGTAATCTTGCCTTCTCGATACTTGCAAATATTCTTTATCAATTAAATGCGATAACAATAAATCAGACTTTTGAGCTCAAATAATGCTTCACTGCAATGTCAAGAAATAACTTCTAAAACAGTAGTTTTATACTTTCAGTCATCAGAAGGTCATTCAACTAACAATGTGCAGAAATGCTCTATTATCATATTAGCCAATTAGTAACCAGTTAAATGAAAACTGAACAGACTCACTAATCTCAAATACTGGACAGAATCACTAATCTCAATAAAATAGTCAATCTGCTATCAGTAAACCAGTAAAAGTACAGAACACAAATTCTGTCTAGTTTCAACTGAAAAACATATATTAGAACTAGCTGCTTAGTACAAAATTGATAATGAGAAGCAATCCAAATAGCCCAAGTCGATATTGCTATCACATCAATTTCATAATATGACAATTATTCTCATCAAGCAATTACGAGCCCAACACACTACCAAGTCTCCCGGTGCTAGTCAAAGCAGTTGAAATACAACTAGCACAACACACTTAATAAAGTAAATCAATTCGAAAAATAGAAACAACTCACGAAGGATGGCAAAAACCACCAAGGATGCATTGGTTGAGTGCACCTTAGAGCAAGAGAGGAGGCACGCCGAGCTCGAGGAGGAGGCAGCGTGATTGGGGGAGGAGGAGGTAGGCTCGGGGAGGAGGTCTTGCCGGGCTCGAGGGATGATCCTCGGCTCGTTCTTCATAAATCATAACTTCATATTAATACCAGAAGTCTAGAAATTCAGAACTGCTTTAACCTGTGAATAGAAAAAACTTGATTAGTGAGTAATGAAGTAATTAACAATGTAGACTTAATTCTTACAATGAAATTAATTAAGCACTCGACGAGGATTCCTAGCAGTCTTTACATTTTTTTGCTAAGCACTTGAACAATGAGATTCTATCTCCTAAGTCCTAATCATGTCGGGTCCAAAACTAGTTACCATGGCAGCATGGTGGCAAAATCTTGATGCATGTGATTATGACATACTATGCACATGGTGTTGTACATACAAGTAGTGAAGTAAAGAAAGAACACATTAGGCTATCATAACCATGGACTATGTTGGACTATGTTATTTGTGTGATTTTAGTTACAATACATAATTAAGTATCTAAGTTCTCTATTTTAGACATCCAAAGAGTGAGCCAGTTCCATTTCTACAAAGTATATCTGGATATGAAGCCATAAGAAGAAGCAGCGATCTGAGGATAAGCGCCTTACCGGCCTTCAGCGGAGGCGGCGTTGGGGTCGGGGAGTGCAGCAGGCGGCGTCAAGGTCGAGGGGCAGCGGCAGGCTCGAGGAGGAGGAGGTGTCTGCAGTGCTCGGGGAGGCGGCCGGAGCTCAAGGAGGCGGCGATGGGCTCGAGGATGAGAAACTTAATCGTTTGAGTGGGGGGCGGGCAAACCCTAGAGTCCGAATATAAATAGGGTTGAATATCACAGACGGTTCTAAAGTAGAACCGTCGTGATAATCTCCACATCACATATTAGTAAAGCATTAGTTTGAGCTCAAAGTCGATTTGCGGTTGTCATATTTAATTAGTGAAGAATATTGACAAAAAATAGCGGGAATTATATCGAATATTTGCTAAAACCGCTAATTTTATGATAAATTGTTCAATTACACTGCAAAAGAACTTGGCGTACTCATGCCTAATCCTCGATCGTCATTGCGAGAAGACAATGTAGTCGTCCCACCCTTCCGTCACATCATAATCGGTTTTCAATAGGAACCGTTTGTGATATAACCTCTTCGCAGGCGGTTTTCTTGCACGATAACATAGGCGGTGGCTAAACCAAAACCGTGCATGATTGTATTTATCTTGACGGTTTTAGTCAGCAAATCTATGATGAAGCGTCTAGTATTAGTTCTTTTGTAGTAGTGCTCTATGTACCTCCTACTCGGCTACCCTAGATGACCAAGGCGTTGATAAGCGAGAACAATGGATTTCTCCCATCTTGCTCTATTTCTTACCTATCCTTTCTAATTCGGTGGACACATGAGAGATCTACCGATTTTTTTATCGTATTATGTTTTTTGGCTTTGGTAACCAACTATATCTCAATTACCCAAACCAAAGTTTGAGATCTAGCTTAGTTTGTACATGCAATTGTGCTTGCTAGTAACTCTATCTCAAGCACAACCCAACATTCCTTTTTGGTCTTTCTGTGCTTCCTAGACAAATGACATCCACGATTGTGTAGCATCTATCTCGATCATTACATGTCGGGACACGGATTAGCAATTGGAACCCTCTGTTAGAGTGGCCAAATGGGCGGACTGGCATGGCTCGGTCCATCATGGCCCGACTAATAGGTGGAGTCGTGCCATGTCATTACGTGCTAGGAAGGCGGCCGAACGGCGGACCGATAACTCTTTGTCTGCTGGCAGAAGCCCAACCAAGCCTAGTTAGCAGAAGCGACCTATTTTGACACATTTAGCTGTTTGACCGAAAAAAATCAAAATAAATCATAAAAACACTTAAGGTATTTCTCTCCAATATTTAAGGTATTTAGTTTTCATAGCAACAATAGCATCGCATAAAACAAAATCATTTTCATACAATTTCAATTGAATAGCAATATGTAAGATACTATGCATAATGATAGGAGATGTTGGATAATAGACAGCAGACAAAGCAATAGTGGCCTCATAAAAAATTTCTAAAAACTGTAGTATTTTCTCAGCAATGAGCCAATGTTGCTTAGTCAATAGTATACTAGCGTTAGTATTCTGATAGTGCGTTTGAATAAAAATAGAAAAATTGCTCTTATATGGTAAAGACTCTTAAGCGTGAGGTAAGTAGAGTTCCGGCATGTCCAAATCGAACTTCCTTGGACAAACACCCATCGCCCTACAGAAGTTCTTATATTGTGCTATTCTTACGTTAGAATTATTCAAGAAAGAAATCGCATCGCAAAAAAGTTTTAATATACGAACTCAACCTCTTCAAACCACATTTGACTAGAAGGTTAATAATATGACAAGCGCATCGTTGATGTAGCAAACGAATCGGCATATGTACTCAACCTTTGGAGTAAGAATATCCATGGCCCTAGAGTTGAGCGACATTGTCTAAAGTAATTGAGAATATTTTGTCTATAAGACCAAAGTCTTCACGACTTTGATAATACACTCATAATATTATCACTCGTGTGTGATACATCAATTAATTTCAAACCTATAATTCTTTTCTCCATTACTTAGTCGCCATTAACATAATGAGAAACTACACTAAGATAATCCTCCCTAACTTTGATCGCTCCATATGTCATAAAGTAGGGGCCCTTTGAAAAATATACGCGTACCACGAAAATATGCACGTACTAAATAGTTCCTTTATTTTATTACGATGTTTATTGTAGTATTTTACTAGATCCTAGTTGTTCTTTGTCTAGAAGCGAAAGAAAATATATGATTATCTGTTGATCTGATGTAATTTTGGAAGCGGCAGACTCCCCAAAGCCTAACGGTAAATCCTCGGAAGCAATTAAGCGACAAAGAGATTGGCGGGCTATCTCGGGATCGTAGTCCTAGCTCGTAGTGTCGTCGAGGTTGTACTACAGCTGCGTCTTCCTCATCACCAATCCTTGCTTGGCCTTACATCTTGTAGCATGTCTAAGCAAGTGCCCCGTTCCATCTGTAGACCTTGTAGACAATTCATTACGCCAAATTTTGTAAACAACATATTGTACCTTATTTCCCTATCGTCTTGCTTAGTTGTCTGTTGAAATTCTCCCATACTCGATGTAGGCGACCTCGACCTCTTTGCTCTGGTTGGTATGGAGCTTGATGCTACCGTGAAGCGATGGCGGAACCGCCTTGCCCTTCCAATTGGCTTGAGGCAGTAGTAGCCGCCTCCATGGACACAATTTCCTCGGTGAAAGTCCGTAATCACCAAAACAAAGGCGTAGTTCTTATCCATAACCAAAAGCGCAAAATCGAAACAAACATTATTATTACTTTCGACAGCATAACAAGTACTAACAATAAAATTATACAAAAATAGAATTGTACCTCTTTTCTTGACTTGTTGTCAAAATTGAATTTTTCAAAATTTGGCAAAGTTTTTTGAATTTTGCCAAATTATCTCTAGCAATTTGAACTTGCACAACATAATTTCAAAGAGATTGAGGAATGCATGGGTATTGAATGGGGGGTATGGTGGCTATTTATAGAAAACAATTTGGGATTTTTTTATATATATTTTTGTATTTTTAAAGTTCCAAGCGATCAAAATGGTCAAATAAAGCGATAAAAAATAGCCAATGGTCGATTCTCTCGGGCCATGCTAGGCAAGATCCACGAGCTGCCTACTGCCTTTGGCCTACCACCTTGCGGTGCCCTGCCCTTTTGCCCGCCTCTGTTTTCCATGGTTCAGCGCCCTTTGCTAGAAGTCTTGACATAGCCGCCTATGCGCCGACAAACCACCACCGCTTCTCTCCCTCAAAAGCGAGGATGCAAAGAGTGGCGGCAATTGCGGCATAACGAAGAGGATCGTCGAACCACCGTAGTCCCCATGATGTCGTCGATCTTGTCGTCGTCCGTGCTAAGCGCAATGGTACAGTAAACTGCGCATAACTCCCATAGCACACAAAGATTCTTTTCTAAAATAGTTATGGAAAGATTACAACCGACTCCATCTAAAATATATATACTATAACTTATCTATGGCGATACTATTCATGTTGAGTGTCGAGTGTCGTGGGGTGGTCGAAGACTCAATGTGAGGACTAGTCTGAGGAGGTCTTGAGGAGGCCAGGAGGTCTGGCGAGGAGGTCTTAGAGGAGGTCTGGGCCAGACACGGACTGCCATGTGTCAGCGTCTTGGGAGGTCCTAGAGGAGGTCTGGGCGCCACGTGTCACGTCACTGGGTGGAGTCTGGAGCAGCAACACAGACCTTCCCGTGTCACGTGCAGGAGGTCCTAGAGGAGGTCTTGGAGGGAGGTCCTGGAGGAGGTCCTGGAGCGCCACGTGTCGCATACCGGTATGTCCTAGAGGAGGTCCTAGAGCGACACGTGTTGCGTACCAGTAGGTCCTGGAGGAGATCCTGGAGGGAGGTCCTGTAGGAGGTCCTGGAGCGCAACACAGACCTGCCACGTGTCACGTATCGGGAGGTCTCGGAGGAGGTCTTAGGGCGCCACGTGTCGCGTACCGGTAGATCCTAGAGGAGGTCCTGGAGGACCTCCGGGGTGGTCCTAAAGACCTCCTTGGGGACTACCTGGAAGTGGTCATGGAGCCTTTAGCTTGCCTCCCGATCCTTGATTCCTAAGTAAAATAAGATCACTTGCTTTAGGCGACATCATAGAGTTCATTGAATATGGATGCACCGAGCGAAGTTACCTAACAATTTAATTGGCAAGCCGTGCTCTAGTAATTGGTCCTTACGCGTTAGAAGCGATAGGGATGGTTGTATTAGTGGAAGGATGTCCTCATCATCCTCCCTTTCTTGAATTGAGTCGTTCTCAACTCTGGTCATCTTACGCTTCCAAGTATGGCTTCAAATCTGCAATGTTAAATATGGGACTAACCCCAAAATCTGCGAGCGAGATCAAACTTATATGCATTATCATTAATCTTTTCTAACACTTCAAAAGGACCAGCTGCATGAGGCATGAGTTTAGACTTTCTCAATTCAGGGAATCGTTCTTTATGCAAGTGTAACCACACAAGATCACCAGGTTCGAAAGTAACATGCTTGCGTCCCTAACTACCAGCAACTTTATATTTAGCATTCACAAGTTCAATGTTCTCTTTAGTTATCTCATGCATCTTAAGTATCAAATCAGCACGTTGTTGAGCATTAAAATTTACCATCTCCAAAGCTAGAAGAGGCAACAAGTTGATAGGTGCACGAGGTATGAAACCATAAACAATCTCATAAGGACATGTTTTTGTGGTAGAATGCAGTGAGTGATTATAAGCAAATTGCACATAAGGCAAACATTCCTCCCACATTTTTAAGTTCTTTTTAAGCACAACCCGAAGCATAGTAGACTATGTTCTATTGACTACCTCAGTTTGTCCGTCGGTTTGGGGATGACAAGTAGTGGAGAATAACAGCTTAGTCTCCAACTTAGCCCATAAAGTTCTCCAAAAATGACTAAGAAATTTAGCATCACGATCTAAAACTATCATATTCGGAATACCATGCAAGCAAACAATTTCCTTAAAGAACAAATCTGTAACATTTGTAGCGTCATCACTTTTATGACATGGTATAACATCTTAAAAAATCTATCCACGACAACAAAAATACTATCGCTCCCCTTCTTTGTTCTAGGCAGCCCTAAAACAAAGTCCATCAAAATATCTTCCCAAGGTGTGCTTGGAACAGGAAGAGACATGTATAAACCATGGGGATTAAGTCGTGACTTAGCTTTTTAGAACGTGGTACAGCGGGCAATGAAACGTTCGACGTCACGCCTCATCTTTGGCCAATAAAAGTGTTGGGTAAGAATGTCCTCGGTCTTCTTCGCGCCGAAGTGACCCATCAATCCTCCTCCATGCGCCTCCTATAACAAGAAAAGACGAATGGTGCTAGCTGGAATGCATAGCTTGTTAGCACGGTACACGAACCCATCATGCACCACAAATTTATTCCAACCCTCTCTCTTGACAATTGAGCATCATGCATCATGCACATATTGCTCCTTTATTGTCTCTAATCTAAAGATTTTGAAGTCAAGTTGTGAAAGCATGGTGTATCTCCTAGACAAAGCATCAGCTATTACATTGTCTTTGCCCTTTTTATGTTTAATGACATAAGGGAAAGACTTAATAAACTGAACCCACTTAGCATGTCGACGGTTCAGATTGGTTTGACTTCGAATATGCTTCAAGATTCATGATCAGAATGTATTGCAAACTCTTTGTGCCATAAATAATGCTGCCATGTTTCCAAAGTTCGAACTAGAGCATATAATTCTTTATCATAGATAGAATAGTTCAAACTAGGCCCACTTAATTTTTCACTAAAGTAAGAAACATGTTTTCCTTCTTGGATTAACACACCACCAAGACCTATGCCACTAGCATCACATTCTAGTTCAAAAGTCTTACTGTAAATCAATATATTATCGAAGTATACTACCACAAACTTGCCAATGAAAGCACGCAAAACTTCGTTCATTAATCTCATGAAAGTGCTAGGTCGTTAATTAAACCAAAAGGCATCACTAACCACTCATACAGTATGAACTTAGTTTTAAATGCTATTTTCCACTCATCTCCTAACTTCATGGGAATTTGATGGTAACCACTACGTAAATCAACTTTAGAGAAAACAGTAGAACCACTTAATTCATCAAGCATATCGTCTAACCTAGGAATAAGATGACGATAACGAATGATGATATTATTAATAGCTCTACAATCTACACACATGCGCCACGAACTATCTTTCTTAGGAACTAATATGGCGAGGAACGATTACAAGGTAGAGAGATTCACGCACATAAGCTTTGTCAAGCAATTCTTGTACTTGGTGCTGAATTTCTTTCGTCTCCTCTGGGTTGGTCCTATACAGCATGCGGTTTAGCGGTGAGGCACCAGGAATCAAGTCGATTTAGTGCTCTATTCCTCGAATAGGTGGCAGCACTGGTGGCACCTCCTTGAAATACATCAATATATTCTGCAAAAGGTTAGCAATGAGGGAGGCAAGGATGGAGGCATATCCTCAAAAGAGAACAAAGCATCTTTGCATACCAAAGCATAGCACCTGAGTCATGGGGCTGCAAAGCGATTTCAGATTTGGTTGCAAGCAAAAGCGAAACCTTTAACAATTTCATTCTTTTTAGCACTAGGGTCATACGTGATTGATCGACAAAGTCATACATAACAATCTGATTTTCACTTTTACGACTAGTTTTGGCACATAGCTCTCTCTAATTCATCTTTTAAAATAGCCTCGGGTGACATGGGTAGCAAGCTAATCTTTTTCCTTTAAAAGTGAGAGTATATCGGTTGGTTCGACCATGATGTACAACATCTCTATCATATTGCCAAGGTCTACCTAGCGACAAAGAACAAATTTGCATAGGCACTCGTCACACTCGGCATAGTCATGATATGAACCAATGGAGAAGTGTATTCTACTAGTGAGTTACCTTTAACTTACATAATTATTGAACCATTGGATGTAGTAGGGACGGGGGTGTTGTTGAGTGGCCAAGAAAAGCTTCTCGACCATGTCTATACTCACCAAATTGTTGCGGTGCCCGTCGATGATCACACGGCCGGCGGTCCTTGGCGGCAATTTTGTTTGAAACAAGTTGTGGCGCTGATTCTGCTCGGCACGCTCCATTTGTGCACTAAGTACACGTTGTGCGATGATGCTCAAGTACGTATTCGCGATGTCAACACTGATTTGTTCCTCCTCACGATCAGAATCATTGTCGTTTCCTACATGGTCAGCAAGCAAAGTATGTTCTTCTTCTATGTCACTAACTAAAGTGTACTCACCATTATCCTTGATCAAGAGGGCGTGCTTGCTAGGACAGTCCCTCTGTATGTGTCCAAAGCCCTTGCAGCGATGGCATTAAGTCTCGCGTGCTCGTCCAGTTGATGCCATTGAAGATGCACCCGATGCAGGGACCAAATGACCGGTTTTGCTTGCCTCGGGTGTTCGTGAAGGTGTAGAAGAGGCCGCTGGATGTCTGGAATTGTTTGATGAGCTCGGTCGATAGTATGGTTGGAGGTGGCGGCGAAATGCGGTTCTGAAATTGACTTATACGACTGCAAAAATACCTCGGAGTTGCTCCATTGCCTACTATGGCGTCCACTGCACTTATCGTTCGACTTTACAAGCAAAGTGAAACAAGCGAGTGATAAATTGTAATCCTTATAATCGAGTATATCATGTATCTCACGGTTCGATCCACCTAAAAATCTGGCCATTTTAGCATCTTTGATTTCCTCTATACCCACAATGAAAGCAAACAGGTTTGTAATTCTTGATAGTATTCCTCACGGTTTTACTACCTTGATTCAAAGCAGTCAATTTATTCAACAAGTCACGAGCATAGTATGAGGAACAAAATGATGACACATAGTTCTTTTAAAGCCTCCTAGGTGGCGGTGCGTCATTGGGATTAATCGACAATATTCACTCCACCATACACAAGCAAAGTCTGTAAACTCACTAATAGCAGCTCTAACCCTCCTATTCTCAGGGAAATCATGGCAAGTAATTTTTTTGTTCTACTTGTAACTCCCAAGTGAGATAAACATCAGGATCATATTTACCAGCAAACGGAGGCATAGTAAATTTAATTTTAGAAAAGGCATCATCACGGTCACGTACCTCCCGTGGTTGTGGATCACGTCCCATATCTTGTCTATTGAAACGACGTCGACGGTGAGCACGATTGTCGTTGGAGTTGAGGTCTCTCCTCAGTATCAGAAAAATTGTTCTTGTCTTCTTCTCAGCAATGGCCGGAAGCACCGGTGGTAGCGGGAGCAGCACGAAGGGGTGCCACAGGCGGGGGTGGAGGGGCTCGGACTAGACCCTCCAAACATGCCAACATAGCATCAAGCTTCCCGTTCAATTCAGCTTGGCCAGCATCTACTCCATCGAGTCTTGTAATGGTCTCATCGTGAGTGTTCTCCGGTTGCTCACAATGGTGCGTTGACCACCTTTGCAAAGTGTTGTCCACACCCAATTGTACGTGGGGTGAGGATCCCCTCTTCTTCAATTCCTTATACCCTTGACATGGCAATAGCAAACAAAAAACGAAGGTGAAAGTAGCAAGGCCCTAATACTACTAATATGTGGGGCTAAAAAAAACACTCGGTCACTCAAACTTCACTAAATCTCTTACCCAATTCTTACCAAGCAGCAGGTGGTGATCAGCACATCGGTGTCGGCGTCAAACTAGTCGTCAAAGATTGAATGGAGCGATATCAAGTGAAGGTAGCACATGCAGGTGTAATGTCTTTGTGGAGCTAGGTAGGCTTAAGTATGGTAGCAAGGAGTAGTAATTATCAAAGCAGAGAATGCAAGCTAAAAACTTGTTAGCGCCGGTTAGTCTTGACCCTATGCTAGACCATACTAGAGACGTGAGCCTAGAACACAAATGAAAGCACGTCGCGGCAGAACTAGGGAATGTCGCAAACTCAGTTCGGAAGCTCCTGGGTGGTCCTGGAGGACCGCCGGGTGGTCCTGGAAGACCTCCTGGGTGGTCGAGGAGGACCTCCGGGTGGTCCTGGAAGACCAGCTCATTCTTCTCTCCTTTTCTTTTAAATACTCATTTCCTTTCCAACGGATCAATAATCGCCCTAAGCAGAGGTCGTGTGCAAAAGTTGCCTTTTGTTTTTGTTTTTTTTATTCGTCACACACTCACCAGGGGTGGTATTAGAAGACCTCCTGGGAGGTCATGGAAGACCTCCCTTTGCTTTTCCTTTTCTTTTCTTTTTCGAGCACACGCTATTTTTGGCTATCTCGAATTAGCACCATGGGGCGGCAAGTGTCAAGAGACCAACTAGGGCAAAGCCTTTCTAGATGGGAAGTTTGATTCCTTCTTTGCGGTTGGTGTCCTTCTCCTTCTTTGCTTCCCTTGCCATGGCGGATCGAATTCAACATAGCAGTGAAACCAAGCGTGATCGGAACTCAAAACTCTAAAGGAACTAGACACTAAGACTAGCAAGCGACACGACGATGCAACGAAAATTCAACAATGCAATGCCTTTGAAAAGAAAAAATTGTGAGGCGAAGGCGGGTTTGGACAAGATGATCTACTACTTTTTTTTTGGTTTTTGTGTGCTGTAGCTAAAGAAAAGCAAACTAATCTATGGTAAACTAGAAATTCCTCACCAATCAACCCGAAAATCTAATACCAAATAATGGGGTAATTGTCCCGATCTTTCGATGAGGATGATACACTTAATTTGGTGGAAGCTAACTCTCACGATCCAGGCTACAACCGTGCGACGACCGTTGCTCCCGCAATTGCTGAACCAACTTCACGTTCATTATCGACCTTCTTGCGATGCTTGAGATCGACGACCACAAAGGTCTTTTCCTGCATGCAATCAAGAATCAAGCAAGAAAAATAGATGAAGCAATGAACTTGCTGAATAGGAATTGAGGAACAACGATATATGTATTGAATAATTTGGGGTTCCAAAGACAAGGTCTGGTTGTACTAGCCGCACAAGCAAAGGATGTATAAAGTAGCAAAGCTAAACTTTAATCAACAAAACCCACCAAACCCTAAGGGTGGTGGCCACTATATAAAGGAGGAAGAGCAGGTTGACGGCCGCCTCACGCACGACCTAAAGTCGAAACTATCTCTAACTCCCATAGCACACAAAGATTCTTTCCTAAAATAGTTATGGAAAGATTACATCCGACTCCATCTAAAAGATATATACTATAACTTATCTACGACCAGTATTATTCATGTTGAGTATCGAGTGTCGTGGGGTGGTGAACTTGGTCACAGGACTAGTCCTGGGGAGGTCTTGAGGAGGCCAGGAGGTCTGGTGAGGAGGTCTGGGCGCCCGTGTCACGTCTTAGGGTAGGTCTGGTGGATGTCTTGGGCGCAGCCGCGGACTGCCACGTGTCACGTCTTGGGGCGTCTGGAGGGAGGTCTAGAGGAGGTCTGGGCGCCACGTGTCGCGTCTGCGTGGGTCTTGGAGGAGGTCTGGAGGCGACACGTGTTGCATCTGGTAGGTCTGGAGGAGATCTGTAGGGAGGTCTGAGAGCCTGCAGCCTGACACGCCATGTGTCATGTCTGGGGAGGTCTGGAGGTCCTAGGCGCCACATGTCATGTCTGCGTGGGTCCTCGAGGAGGTCCTGGAGGACCTCTGGGGTGGTCCTAAAGACCTCCTCGGGGACTACCTGGAATTGCTAGTAGACCTTGTTGAAGTGGTCGTGGACCCTTTAGCTTGCCTCCTGATCCTTGATTCCTAAGTAAAATAAGATCACACTGCTTTGAAGCGGCATCATAGAGTTCATCGAATATGGATGCACTTCGAGAGACGAAGTTACCTAACAATTTAGTTGGCGAGCACGTGCTCTAGTAATTGGTCCTTGCACGTCAGAAGCAGTAGGGATGGTTGTATAAGTGGAAGGGATGTTCTCATCAACACTACTACAGAAAAGGTCTTCACAGACGGTTCAAAAGCGTCATCATAGATGGTTTCGTGAGCCGTGCGAGTCTATCAGTCGATGATGATATGAGGTCATTACTGAGGCGGTTTTTGAGCTATGCGTGATGCATACTATCATAAACGGTTATTAACTTCGAGAACCGTTTGTGATGTATACTATCACGAGCGGTTATTAACTCGAAGCAAATGCTGTGATAGTTGACTATTACGACGGTTTATAGATGAAGCGATGCGTGATATCTTATGTATCACGAGATGGTTTGTAGATGAAACCATCTGTGATATCTGGATGCATCACAGATGGTTTGTATATGAAACCGTCCGTGATAGAGGAAGCATCACAAGCGGTTTGTATATGGCTATGCATGATAGATGATGTATCACATACAATTTGTCCTAAGGAACAAATCTGTGATATTCTTTTTGTATTGCCAAATCTATTTCCGTTTATTGGCTAGCCTCAGGAAATGCTAGCCATGCCCTCTGAAACAAGCAGAAACACAACAAGTACATATCCAATTCACATTCATTTCAGAATCAAGCACATCTATTTCATAAATCAATTAACTTCGGATGAACTAAAATTAACCATTCATGAATAAATATACACACATATTCCATAAAGTACAATCTTATCCCAATCAAGTTCAATATACATTGTGGAACTTCCCTTTTGGGCTTATAACTTCACATAACAAGAAGGCATAAGCTGTCTTGAATCGTTCGGTGGGCTGTTCAACGGAGTTTGGCGATGGTTGCAACTTTGTCGCTAGAAAGATTAAAGTCGTGCATATATAAATTAATAAGTATGAAATAATTGTTGCAAGATTGGCAAACTGAGGATCTTTGGTCATAGGGAATCGAGAGTAGCTCCATGTTGTGGCAAACATAGTATCCACAGTGTTGCTAGGCAATTTCTTTGGTGGCAAGTAAAAATAGAATTGGTTAGTTAGAGAGGCATTACTACGAAGTGTTATATAAGATTAATGTGTACTAGCGAATCTGAGAATTTGAAATCGTGTCATGAGTTCACTCCTTGCATTTCCCTCCTTTGCATAGTGCGTGATGAATGACCTATGTGATTCCAAAAACTTAGCCTTAGCCATTGCAAGGAAGAAAATACTACAATAGAGTTATCTATGTAGGAAATGTGTTTACACATCGATTAAGTTTTTGACAAGCTGTGAAGTTGTTATTGGACCTCTTTAGGGAATCAAGTATCTTACCTGGTTCCATTTTGGTATAATTACCATTAGAATCTAGTGGTACCTATACAGGTATGTCGCCATGGTCATTAAACCTAAGTTTGTGTTGCTTATAAAGTACAAATCAACAAGTATAGCCACTAGTGCAGCACTTACCCCTGGTTGTAGGGCAAAAGTATAAAATCCTTCTCACGGTGATCCAGCAAAAACATCACCATGTACTGGTGATCCAGCAAAAACGTCGCCATGTACTCCTCGACGAAGGTTGCATTGGCGTTGATGCATTGCTTAGAGACCAAGTGTGGGTCGAGGAAACCTATCGATAGTTTACTTAATGTGGTTTCTATGATCATGTATCTATATATATGTACAAAAGCTAGAAGTTATATATAACATTTATCGGTACTACACAAATGTAGACCGTGATTGTACACTTACGATGTCGACATCGCATGAGTGGCGTCGAGAGTCGAGGTTGAAGAGTAAGCACAAGTCATCGAAGGTCACCGTGAAGACACGATCTTGAAACTTCGTGGTTAAAATAAATTTTATTGAACTTGCGGTGACACTAGAACACCGTTGTACACTCATCTTTTGGCTTGTTCCATGTACCATTCATGCAATCTTGGGAAGCCAATCCTAGGGTTTTGAGGTCCTCTTCGGGGCGACCAATGGCTCGCCATGCACAAATTTCTAGGCCAGCGGCAAGAAGGGACATCATCTGGTTTGCCGATTTGCCCTTGCGCCTCACTTTTTAGAGGTCGGCCAAGACACGAGGTGTATATGCATATGATGTCTAGGGTCCTTGCCGTGTCGATCTGAGTAACTACTGGTGCGGAGTAGCTCTAGTCTGAGATACTTCCGTGAAGTTGACACGGTCTGAGATACTTCTGTGAAGTTGACCTTTGATGCGGTAGCTCTAGACAGATGTCTCTCTTGGGCCACTAGATGAATGCTCAATGGCTTGCCCCAAAGTTACGACCTCGTCGTTTGGGGGCATCTCGGTGGGCGACCTCAAAATTGGCATAAACATCATCACATTCACTTTTGCAAAAACGGCTATATTTACAGATGCGGCAAGGCCCCAACACGGATGGATCGCTGGCCCCAAGCGACATCGAGGGCAATGGAGGCACATCTCATGGAGCTTGCGCCGTAGCCACCTACATAAGGATACAAAATTAGCTACTCCAATAGGCCTATCAATGGATTGAGCATTCGGGGATAATAATTATTACGAGGATATCATCAACGAAATCATTATCGATTTCTAAGTTATGGTTGGACCCTTGACTACTTGGGCGTTTGAAATTTGGCTAGCCACAGTCTGCGGTGGGGGCTTCAAGCGATTTGTGAGGATGCACGAATCTCCTCTCGTGTGACATCTCGCGTCTCTTCTCTGAGGGATGCAGGAATCTCCTCTTGTAGATGTGCTTCGCACTCGGCTTTGGCTCTCTTTCTACTCCGATATGACCCAGAGTCTGCTGCGAATCCATCTTTCCAGGGAACATAAAGACCAATGCCTCTCATGCAACCCGGATGCTCCTTGATTCCCAGGGCTGCGAAAAGTATCTCTCTCTCCTAGACTGCCTGGAATGAGCCTTAGGAAGATTGTGCAGTACTCAGCTATTCCTACAAGAGCCCGACATGTTATTTCACTTCCTAGGAAGTTATCGAGTAATTACAAACTAGATAGTTCGATATCTTACCAGGTGCCGGGACACTTTCTCGTCTAAGGGGTTTGGAAAGGAGATGGCCCCCGAAGACGCGGTAGATAACCTCACTCTTAGCCACTGTCGGGCGCGCTCATCAGAGATCTTGGCAAATGGTGGGGAGGTGTCCAACCTGCTTGCATACTCGTCCTGATCCCTCCATTGCGGGAGTTTATCCGCATACTCATTTTATCTTTGAGTTGTGAAAGTGCGTGTTTTTTTGCCTAGAGGGCCTGTCGCCTCACTTTTACTCCTAAAATCATCATCGTCTTCTTAGCCACAAAGTCTTCCGGTACTCCTCCTGACGGATATACGGAAGGCGTCGAGATCCTTCTCCGTAATTATTGATAAGCGTGCTCTTGAAGTTGCTCCACGCCGCACCTGACTAGCAATGTGTATCGTTGCACGGAAGCCTAGTGTTGTTAGGGATCGAGAGCATTGTAAAATTCTGTCACCAACGCATCCTTATGATCTTTGGCCAACTCCTTCCATGAATTGTAGGTAATCTTGATTCGTTGGCGTGCAACTATTTCGATCGTTATGCGGAATGCGGATATTTTTTCGGCGAGACTTAGAGGTCCCAGACACATCGACTCGTGATGGTAAATCGGCCCTTGGGCCTTTTCGATATTCTCTTTCCTTGCGCTTGGATTTTCGAGAGGACAACACATCGAGACTCATGAGGCAGCGATGGCGAAGAATGGCGGATGACATCTTCACAAGAAATAGAAGTTACGACACACATGAACATATTATCATAAGATTCTCTATGTGTATGGGTATACACACCAATTAAATGACATTAAGTAATAGACCAAATGCTTAAGATCAATCAACAGTAGTAAGCATTCCATTCCAATTAGAGCTCAAAACAATTTCAGCACAAGACTATTATCATAACAGAGCATTCCTCTCAAGCCCACTACACCACATTGCAATATGAACATATAAAATGCAAAGGGGTAATTAAATTGAAATGTTGTGATACTCACGAAGCAGATGTCAATCAAAGCCACTAAGCAATCTAAGCAATGTGTGAGGGGAAGTGGCATCGGGGTTAGCAACTCGGCATTTATTACCTTTGGGCGTCGAGGGAAGGGCAGTAAACACCGGAAGCGATGGGGCGGCATCGAAGGGGCGTCTTGGGCTCGAGGAGGAGGAGGCGGCAGGCTCGGGGAGGAGGAGGCGGCGAGCTCAAGGGAGGAGAAAGGCGGCCTCGGGGAGGAGGCGGGTTCGAAGCGGTGGCTCGTGCTCGGGGAGGAGGTGGTGGGCTCGGGGAGGAGGCTCGGCTGGGCTCGAGGAGGCGGCGTCAGGGCAGCGATGACAAGCTCGGAGAGGAGGGATGTTAGAAACCCAATCGTTTGAGTAGAGGCGCGGCAAACCCTAGAGTCGAATATAAATAGGGTTAAACATCACAGATGGTTCTAATAAATAACCGTCTGTGATATGTATGTATCACAGACGGTTGTTAGATGAAACCGTCTGTGATATCTGATGTGTCACAAATGGTTTGTCGGACTCAGGAGCGAAGGATCCCGGATCCTCTGTGTATTCCGCTCTAGTCCCATGATCGATAGCTAAAGTACAGTTTAAACAAAAGGTGATAACATAAGCTGTTGGACGAAAAAGCGACTAGAGGGGGTGAGCAGTGCCGCTCACTTTTTCACTTTGATCATATTCAACACAAATTTCCTCCGGTAGCTATGGAAACTATGAAGATCAATATACGGTCTGTTGGAAGACTAGTATTGAATCAATCCAAAATCCCCAAAGCAAATGACCAAAACAAGAAATTACAAATCTATTCGAAGTGCGGATTGACCAAGCGGTAGTTATGCGGATGACCGTCTTTATGATGACCGTGGCTATTACGAAGCCCAGCCACACCGCGGACTAACTAGCGGTGAGTCTTGGATGACCATAAACCACGATGAGCGAGCAGAATGGCAAAACCAAAACTCAAATCGGTCTAACTTTTAATTCACGGCCAAACTCCACGAAACTTGAACCCGTCTCCTCAAATATATTAGGAACCTATTCCAATCAAGGATCACAGAGATCCATGCCAAAATTCCTATCTTTTTAGTTTGAGCGAAGTATGCTTGAAAATCGAGTCAAAAACAAAATATGATCTAGAGACTTGCTCGTGGGTGATTGAAGATCAAGATGATCCTAGATGGGTTCCCACATGTCACGACAAGTTAGATCAAGGCAAGAAACCAAGCAAAAACTTCGCGGATCAAAGAAAGACTCAAAATCATCAAATAAAGAGAAGGAAAGCAAAGAGACACATCTTTGAGCAATCTTTCCTTGGATTGATTTGATATGGTATTGGTTTATAGCAACTCCATCAATGGAGGACAAAGACTCAATACATGAGCACGAAATCAAATCCAACTCTCTAGAACCCTAACCTCCAACTATCTTCTCCTTAAGCACAAAAGCAAAACTATGGTTTTCAATAATGAAAGGGTTGAAGGGGTGCGACCACCTCCCTTCTCTATTTATAGTAGAGGCTTAGACCTTCTAGAAGCATTAACCCTAATGGGCTCCGTTAAGGCCCCACATAAGCGGGTCACCTGCATACGTATTTTAAAGCACCGTCTTCATCTTCTCTTGACCTAATCCGCTTCATCATCGCCGTCTTGCTTGGCAGGTTGTAAAAGGTCACCAAGGTGGTATTTGATAAAATTACCAAAATACCCTTCTCGATCTTTTTGCAATGGTGAGTCCCATCTTAGTGAAGCACTTCCATGCTTCACTACATGTAGAGTTGATTCAACGGCTCTCATCATGTCGGCAAGTCTCTCCCATCCGGCTCCCACAAGAAACCACCATGGTACTTGCACCAACCCCGCAGCAGTCAACCCGTCGCATAGAACTACTGTTCGGTCACCTTTATCCCTCTTGCATCATGCTTGACTCCATTGACCTCACGGCAACCCCGATCGTTACGAACCTCGGATCTCCAAGCTTACTCCGATCATCCTCATTGTTGACCGTCATTGACCTCAAGCAACTTTGCACAACAATAGACAAAGAAATCGATTAAAGGAACAAGGTCTTCACAACTTGACCCGTTAGTCAAAACATGCATCATGCAACACGGATGCTGCTGAAACCCATGAACTTGACCTAACCCAACACTCATCGCCACCGATTGGTGATGATCGGCAAGAACCAGTCGGGCCGCCATTGAAAGGTGGTCGACCTCTGAATGAATCGATCGCATGCCCATATTTGGTCGACCGCTTTTATCTTGACAACACATTAAACTTTGGCGAAAACTCGTGTTTCGACAAACCATTAACGACATTGCCAATTGTAACATCATTCTAAGATCGTGCACATATCCCCATGATGTCCACAATCTCCCCTTGATGAACACTTTGGCAATTTCCACAAATGCAAATTTTGATGTTTGAAAAGAAAAAAAAACTTCGATGTTTTTCGCACAAAGGCACAACTTGGTTCAAAAGCAAGAAAGCAATGAAAATGATCAAGTTGGTTTTAGAATAGCATAGGCAAGTGATACAAGGCAAAAGCGAAAGCTTCATTTTCCATAAAAGTCAAAATCTCACTTAAGGTCCATATGAAAGAACAATTGTTCAAATTGACCTTGATCATTGTGAGGTTGCAAGAATTGCAATTTAAGTTCAGAAGTAGCAATAAGACCATAAGAATGCAAATAAGAAACTCCCCTCACTATGATCCTTAGATTTGAGAAAATTTCAAATTCTCCAATTTTCTCCTATTTTTAACACTTTTATAACTTCTCCTTTATACATCTTTGAAAAAAATCTTCTCCCCCTTTGACAATGGAGTCATCAAGGAATCACATCTTCCTCTCGTCCAGAGATAACAAAAGCAGAATTGAGGAAAAAAACATAAGAAGAAGCATGCATGAAATGCAATGGAGTGGCTTCATATTTTTGTATTTTTTAATTTTTGAGAACAAGAAGCATTGGAGATTACCCAAAAGAACAAGCTAGCATTTCTAATATTGAACAAGAACATATCAAGCCTGAAAGCGCTAGCAAGATCATGTTAAGACATATATATCAAAGCTAAGCACGAAGGCTCAATGTAAAGGAATGAATTTTATCAATTTAAGTAAAGCTTCAAATTTAGCAAGTTCATGAACAGGGATCCTAAAATGATAATGGCCATGTCAAAATATCAATATGAGATCAAAAGGCTAACAAAGATCACGTTAAGAGACAAACAGGTCCTGAATTGAATCATTTTGCTCAAATTAGTTCAAGCGCCCATTTTCAACAATTTTTCATTTGCAATGAATCTTGAAGTTGACTAATGGTCTAACTTAGTGAAGAAGATCCTAAACTAGGAGCCATCCACAAACTCTTTCTAAGCTTTGACGAAGTTGATTAAAGGTATATCTTAGTGAAGAAGATCTGGACTAGGAGCCATCCACAAACTCTTCCTAAGTTTCTACGAGGCGACAAATCTTGAGGTTCATGTCGGTTTGACAATCGGTCCCCATGAGATAAATGCGGATCATCAAACTATCTCCAAGTTCATGTCTATGACAAGTAGTCTCGTGAGAGTAGTTTGACACAATTTAAGCATAAGACAATCTTGAAATTGATTTTTATTTTCATTTTGCACAAGAGTAGTTTTAGATTCTCGGAAGAACAACAAAGCTCAAGTAATGATCAATTTTAGGTTCAAGAGCTAACAAACCAATTTTAGCCAGGGCCAATGTCATAAAAGGAGCACTAATTGCACAACTAGCTAAAACATCCACTGATTCTTGTTTTAGTTCAAGTTGTTTTAGAGTTCTAGCTCATTCAGCAAAGACTTAGCTACACATGTGAAAGCATGATAATTCTAGCAAGTCAAAGAACTAGACATGGCATTGAGCAAGAATTGAAATACTAAAACTCCAAAGGGTAATAAGCAAAGCTTCATCAATTTTAAAAGATAAGCAGAAAAGCCTATATTACAATGCATCTTTTTGTGATTTTTCATATGAATGTAATATGATACAATGAGATGCAAGAAAAGCTCAAACAGCCTAAAAAGACCAAAAAGTTCAAAAGAAGATCAAGAAAAGATCAGATGAACAAGGTAAGATCAGAAAAGGTCCAACTCCCTCTCAAACCAACCCATAGGGATAAATTACCCCTAACTCGCTTCTCAAGGTGGCAAACCTTGTTGGGTCTAACGGTTTGGTGAGGATATCGGCCAACTGAGCCTCGGACTCCACAAAATGTAGCACAATATTACCCTTCTCGACATGGTCTCTAAGAAAGTGATAGCGAATGTCTATGTGCTTGGTCCTAGAATGTTGCACTGAGTTTTTAGCAATGTTAATAGCGAAGTGTTATCACGAAAAAAGAAACACTAGCAAAGTTTAACCCAAAATCCTTAGAGTGGACACTATCCACAAAATCTAACTACAACAACTAGCAATAGCTACACATTCGGGTTCAACGATTGGATTGTGCAGAAGCTGCTTCCTAGAAGACCAAGAGACAAGAGAAGTGCCTAAGAAATGATAAGTGCGGAGGTACTCTTCCTATCTAGCCGATAGCACCGCAAAATCGAGAATCGAAAACCCCGAATGGACAACGAAAAAAGCGGGAATACCAAATGCCACTGCTTGAAGGGTAGAGTGTAAATACGAAGATGTGCTAATGACTTAGTGATGTGAAGTCTTGGAGGCGCTGAAACCTCGCCTGAAGCGGACATGAAGTGGATGTCGGTCTTGAGACCGTCGAGTCTGAAGGAGCGATCATCTTTGCGATACTCGCGTTGATCCACGGCTTCTCCTTCCTCATCTGGATCCAAAGTAGTCGAAGTCGCTATGGGAGTGGCGATCGGCTTGCAGTCACCCATCTCGAAGCGCTTGAGTAGATCCTTGGTGTACTTCGTTTGATGGATGAAGATCCCTTCCTTGCATTGCTTGATTTGAAGCCCCAAAAGGCAGTTGAGCTCTCCCATCATACTCATCTCGAATTCCCTGGACATGGTCTCAGAAAAACTGGAAATAAGAGCATGAGAAGAACTATCAAAGATAATATCATCCACGTAAATCTGAACAAGTAGGAAGTCATTGCCATGCTTAAGAATGAAAAGAGTCTTATCTACTTTTCCCATTTCAAAATCATTCTTAAGCAAGAAGGTCTTAAGTCTATCATACCAGGCTCTAGGGGCTTGCTTAAGACCACCTACAACTTTGGATAGCTTGTAAACATGATCACGGGTGCTTGGATTCTCAAAGCCGGGGGTTTCTAACATACACTTCCTTCTCTATAAAAACCATTTAGAAAGACACTCTTGACATTCATATGATACAATCTAAAGCCCTTAGATGCAGCAAATGCAAGCAGAATACGAATGGCTTCTAATCTAGCAACAGGAGCAAAGGTCTCATCAAAATCTAACCCCTCAACTTGGCTAAAGCCCTGAGCTACCAACCTAGCCTTGTTTCTAACCACAGAACCATCCTCATTTTATTTATTTTTGAACACCAACGAGGTTCCTATAACATTATGACCACTAGGAGGTTCTACAAGGTTCAGACTTTATTTTTTCAAAATTCTCTAACTTCGTCATGCATGGCATTGACCCAGCTAGCATCAGATAAAACATGTGATATATCGCGTGGTTCAAAAGAAGCTACAAATGTAGAGTGAGAGAAAAGACTCGGATCATGATACCTGGAGCGAGTGACTCGCTCATGAAGATTACCAATTATCGATCTGGAGGTCTTTGCCACGAATGTGCAATGGGCGCTGGGGAGATAGCATCTCCTCAACCTCCATGATGCTAGCGATGATGAAGATCTGTGAAGCCTCAATTGGAGGTGAAGCGATAAATAGCGAGTTACGGAGCTTAGGCAGAACATCGACAGCGGTGGAGAAGCGATGTCGAAATCATCCTCTTCTTCTTCAACAAAAATACTCTCGACACACTGTAAGTCACGAAACATCGGATCTAGCTCGAGGTTAGCCTTATCAAAAGTGACATTGCATGTCTCCTAGGCGGTGTTAGTTTCAACATTAAAGACCGAAAACCCTCGAATGGCGGGATAACCCAAAATAAACCATCACAAGTCCTTGATTCAAATTTATCTAGGTTCCTGTCTTGAGAATAAAACACTTTGATCCAAAGACTCGAAAGTGAAAGCAGAGGGTTTTACTTAAAGCAAGCTCATAAAGTATTGCCCAAAAATGGTCTCAAGAAGACACGGTTTGAAATATGACAAAAGCTGTAGCAATAGCTTGACCCATAACCTCCTCGGTGTGCTATACTCATCTAGCATCGTTCTAGCCATCTCGACTAAGATTACATTCTTCCTTTCCTAGCGCCATTTTGTTGAGGGGCGTGTGGAGAAAAAGCGATGCTCAATGCCACGCTCATCACAAAAGAGGCAAAAGAAGCATTCTTGAACTACGTGCCATTGTCCTTTGCGGATCGCTCTCAAGGCACCAGGAAGTTTAGAAGCCAAGCGAAGAACAAGATCATGATAATGATCAAAAGCCTCATCCTTCGAAGCAAGAAAGAACACCCAAGAGTATCTCGAAAAATCATCGACTATGACAAGAATATACCATTTGCCACCGATTGACCGAACTCTAGCAGGACCAACAGTATCCATATGAAGCAATTGTCACAGTGCATGGGTCATGACCATAGTCAATGAGCGGTGTGAAAGCGACAACTTGCTTGTCATACCTCTGAGCGCTTTATCTGACATCCTTGACGGCTTTGAGTTTAGGCAAACCTCTCATGAGATCAAGGCTACTAACTCGCGTCAGATGATCAAAACCAATGTGCTCCAAACGTTGGTGCCAAAGCCAGATATTAGACGAAGGTGCAATTAAATATTTGAGAGATCCAGTAAGAGATTCAGAAAAATCAGCTCCAAAGATTCTACCAACTCTAGAAATCCCCAAAACAAGCTCACCGGCAGAATCAAGCACACGACAGATAGTTTTCTTAAAACGAGTTTCGTAGCCATCATCATGAAGCTGCGAAACAGAAAGCAAGTTGTACCTTAGCTTGTCTACAAGGGCGACGTCCTTCAAGATGAATATGTCATTCACCTTGATTGATCATGTTCCTTCAATTCGTCCTTATGTATCATCTCCAAAGGTGATAAATTCATCACCTGTCAACCGCGTGAAGGAAGTGAACCATCTTGAGTCTCCGGTCATGTGGGCGTGAGCGATTGGTCGGCGAGCCCGTGTTCTTCCTCCTTCATGGCGATCCGAAAATCAAGGCACAAAAGATCGATGTGTCTCAATACTAAGGTTAGTTAAAAGCGACTTGGGAACCCAGTACTGAGACACACGTCTGCGAGTAGTATGCAAAGCAAAAGTGCTATCCTTGATTTTATTTGAAGTTATGTTATGAGCAATGGTTACACAAACATGAGAAGCATCTGTCTAGGAAAATTATGATGATGAACATGTGAAACAAATCCTAGTCAGGTTTCTTCCTTTCTAAATGACCATGTCTCATAAAAGCTCTAGGTTGATTAGATGAAATTCTAACAATGTTTTTCTTAGCGTTCTTCAACCTACGCCAACAGAACTCAACCAAATGTCCACCCTTCTTGCGATAGGTGCAATGGTATTTGATACCACTGGGAGAAGTACCTTTTGACTCAAAAGAAGGTTGGACAAAACCTGCAGATTTGAAAATTGTTTTTGCAGGTTGGGTTGTGAATTCAACTAAGCCATTTTCCAAGACCTAAATGACATTAGACTTGGATTTGTCTTGGGTAGAGTTGTATCATAACCCTTGCTTCTCATAAGGAGTTTTAGACGTGTCCAGAATCATGTTTAACTTGTTTCTTACCTTTAGAAATTTTCTAGTGTGTCCTTAAGGTAAGCATTTTCTTTTCAAAGTTAACACATGAATCACAAATCTTGGCCTTAATGGCTCTAGCATGTTTCTCCTTAAGAAAAGCAACTTCAAGCTTATAGGCTGCACATGAGGCATAAGGTGTAGACTCAATTATGTCCTTAAGCTTGGCATATTTAGTTCTAACTGCTTCTAGAATGTCCTTGACTTCATGTTCACGTTCTATGCAGAAAGAGCAAAAGCTAGATTTAACATTACCAGAAGCATCCAACTTGCTAGACTCTATGCATTTTTCATATGGAGCAGATTTAACATCAATTAGCTCAGTCCTAGCATTTTCAAGTTGGTGCAAAGCAATATCATGAGCAAATTGCAGTTTAGCAAATTCAAAATGTAGAGCATGGCAAGAGGAACATTCATCAGATTCAAGAGTCTTAGCATTTGTAAGTTCTAATGTCAAATTCTACTTGTGACTCTAAGTCCTTGTTTCTAGCCATGGTAAATTCTAATGCCTTATCCTGATTCATGAGTTGCTCAAACATGTTGTCGCATCTAGTTGAAAGAACATCATAGGAGAGAGGTACTTCATCGTTGTCATCGGCGTCGTAGTCGACCATGAAGCACATCTTGGGTGAAATCCTTGACCTTCCCTTTCTTGTCTTGAGAGAGCTCCTCTTCCTCCTTGTCCTCCTCGCTCCCAGAGTCCACATCACTCATCGATTGCTCTCCAAAAGTGAAAAGGACCCGGTGAGTAGCCTTCATGAGCTTGGAAGCATCATACTTGGGCTTGCTCCCCTGAGGCTTCTTCCAGACAGTCTTCTCATCCTTGCGATTACCCTTACCTTTCAGCTTGGGGCAGTTTGCCCGGATATGATATAGCTGTCCACACTCATAGTACGTCACAGGGCCACCTCTCTTCTTGTTTCTAACATTGTTATATGCCCGTGTGACTTTCTTGACTAAAAGAACTAAATCAGCCTCAGGAAGACTCTCAAACTCTTCTCCTTCAATAGCAGATAAACACGCAAGAGAAAAGCCAGAAGAAGACTCAGAAGAACCATCAGGAGTCCCTTTGAGAGGATCAGCCACGAAAGCCATGTTATCCTTCTTAGGAAGACAACCTCTCTTGATCTCATGAGTTTTGAGCTTGCTATAAAGCAGCTCCAAAGTGAGACTAGAGAGATCGACATTCTTCTCAATAGCAATAGCCTTTATCTCCCACTCCTTGGTGTTGATTGCAGCCAAGAGGTGGGTGGCATTCTCAGATTGAGAGTACTCAATGTCAACAACTCTCATCTGATTGATCACCTTATTGAAGCGAGTAAAAACATCATCGATGCTTTCACGGGGCGCATCTCGAATTTGTTATACTCTAAACTTGGGCCGTCTGTCGCACTTGCTTGATTTGAGGCGATCCTTCATGGTAAGTTTAGAGGTGTGCCAAATCTCATGTGCGGTTGCAAGATTACAAATCTATCGTACTCCGCCTACCAAGTCCGGCATATAGAAGATTCTTTGCCTTGTTGTTGTTAGCCAAGAGAGGCTGCTGAAATGGCAAAGCAACCGAACAAAAGCAGCGGGGCTCGAACAACCTCCATATAGCTTGTCGCCCGCTCTCAAGGAAGACACATGCGATTCTTCTAATAGGCATAGTCGAGCCCATAAAAATATCTTTGGCAATTGAGTACTTATCTATCGCCAAGTTCGGTTGTTGGTTAAGATTAAGATTGAACTAGCAAGACTCACGATACCACTTGTTGGACGAAAAGCGACTAGAGGGGGTGAATAGGAGCATACTCACTTTTCACTTTGATCAAATTCAACACAAATTTCCTCCGGTAGTTATGGAAGCTATGAAGATCAATATACCGGTCTGTTGAAGACTAGTATTGAATCAATCCAAAATCCCCAAAGCAAAAAGACCAAAAGCGAAATTACAAACCTAATCGAAGTCGCAGACAGGCCAAGCGGTAGTTATGCGGGTGGCCGTCTGCGAATGACAATGACTATTATGCGGTGGCCGTACTACGGACTTCTGGTGGTGAGGTGCAGATGACATAAACACGATGAATAGAACGACGGCCGAAAACCAAAACTCAAATCGGTCTAACTTTTGATTCACGGCCAAACTCCACGAAACTTGAACCACGCTTCCTCAAAGATATTAGGAACCTATTCAATCAAGGATCGTGAGATCCATGCCAAAGTTTCTATCTTTTTCAGTTTGAACGAAGTGTGCTCAAAAACCAAGTCAAAAACGAAATATGATCTAGAAACTTGCTCGTGGGTGATTGAAGATCAAGATGATCCTAGATGGGTTCCCATATGTCATAGCAAGTTAGATCAAGGCAAGAAACCAAGCAAAAACTCTCGGATCAAAGAAAGACTCAAAATCATCAAATAAAGAGAAGGAAAGCAAAAGACACATCTTTGAGCAATCTTTCCTTGGATTGATTTGATGTGAGTGATGATTTCTGACCACTCCATCAGCGGAGGACAAAGACTCAATACATGAGCACGAAATCAAATCCAACTCTCTAGAACCCTAACCTCCAACTATCTTCTCCTAAGCACAAAAGCAAAGCTAGGGTTTTCAATAATGAAAGAAAGTGAAGGGGTGCAGTCACCTCTCTCCTCTATTTACGGTGGAGGCTTAAACCTTCTAGAAGCATTAACCCTAATGGGCTCCGTTAAGGCCCACGCACAAGCAGGTCATACTGCATACGCATTTTAAAGTGTCATCTTCATCTCCTCTTGACCTAATCCGCTTCATCATGTGTCGTCTTGTCTTTGTGGGTTGGCAAAAGGTCACCAAAGCGGTATTTGGTAAAATTACCAAAATACCCCTTCTCAATCTTTGCAAAGACCGAGTCCCATCTTAGTGAAGCACTTCCATGCTTCGCTCGTGTGGAGTTGATCAACGGCTCTCATCGATCGGCAAGTCTCTCCCATCAGACTCCCAAGAAACCACCATGGTACTTGTCTGAGCCCAGCGCCACTTGATCCCATGCTTGACTCCATTGACCTCTTTGGGCATCTCCGATCGTTACGGACCTCAACTCTCCAAGCTTAGTCCGATCATCCTCGCCGTTGATCATCATTGACCTCCAAGCAACCTACACAACAATAGACAAAGAAATCGATTCGGGAACAACTTCTTCACAACTTGACCCACGTTAGTCAAAACATGCATCATGCAACACATATGCATTGAAACCCATGAACTTGACCTAACCCAACACTCATCACCTTGATTGGCGATGATCGGCAAGAACCGGTCGGGACCGCCATTGAAAGGCGGTCGACCTCTGGCTGATTTGTTTACGGAAGATATGGGTGGTTTGGAAGATAGCGTATCCTGAAGTATTGTGTCGAGCCCACCGCGAGGTTGTGTAATGTCTTGTATGACCGGTGTTGAGGTGTACTGAGAGGTCGAAGCTTGAGATTCGTTATAGTAGTTGGCCATCGAGTAGGACCTCACCTTTGGGTCTCGTCGATGCGTGTACCTAGTGAGTTGGATAGGGAGGCGAAATAGGAGTTAGTGTCTCGTAGCTCGAGCATTCTCGAGTTGTTCACGTTGGGTACGTGTTTGCTGTTATTTAATTTCAGTTGTGGTACTGTTCTTGCGAATAAAACGACAAGTAATTCGGGGTCGAATTCTATTTAAGGGGCGTAGAATGTAATATCCCAAAACGCTTTAGAGGAGTTAATTGAAAAAAGAATTAAAAGACTTAGTGGGGTTTTTCACATAAATAAATAAATAAATCTGGACCATGGGCTTCCGCCCATGTCCTTTATCAACCAAGATCGTAGGCGCAATAAAAGGGCCAGGTGGGCGCGACCCTAAGCCCTAACCGCCTCCGCCCTCCTCTGAGCGCCGCCTCTGCCGTGCTTGCTGAGTTTGCCTTACCATCGCTAATTCTTCTGCTGAAACTGCCTCTGCTGCGTGCAAGCTGCTGCCTACCGCTAGCCATCGCTGCCCACCTGCCATGCGTGCGCCTACACGCATGCATGCAATGTTGCATGCAGCCCCTACACACATCCATGATTGGTCACATGATGCCATTGCTTTGCCCCTTGATTTCCCCTTGCGTGATATCTTGCATGCAAGCATGTGTTATTTGATGCATCGCTAATTGTTGTGGTGTTGGCTATCTTTGCTAGGAAGAGAGGCAAGAAGGAAAAGCGAAGGAAAGAAAGAAAGGAAAATTAGGAGGAAGAAGTCGGGATCGGGTTTTTCGTCATGTGGGGACTATGCACGATCGCCGATGCCACAATTTAGTCATCCGAACCGAAGGGCTAAGAGCCAAGTACATGGTAGAGTGGTGAACAACGGGTTGTTTACTCTTGTCATTGATATTATTTATCATGCTATTAGTTATGCTTTCATTAAGCCTATTCTTATGCATGATATTGATGACATTAGTGAATGAGATTACAATATTGAGTTAATGAGAATGAGATATTGAGTTAATGAGATGAATTATGTTGATGAATAATTAAAGATGTTGCATCATTTGTATTCATCACGACGGGGAGTTACCTGAGCGGTCGGTGAAAGTCATGTAACTATTACGGTGAGATCGGTGATCGTCTGAGGTAAAGGAAAATCGTCTTTTGGACAAGCTTTATTAAGATCGGTAAAGTCTACGAACATCGCCATTTTCCGTTTGACTTTCTAACCATTACGAGGGTTAGCCAACCATTACGGATGGTTGACCTCTCTTATAAAGCACGCTTTAAGTAGCTTATCAATTCGATTTAATAGCATCTCGTCGATCGAGGGCAAATCTCGCAATTTTTGTTTCTGGTACTTTGTCGGGCCGTAAGGCTAGCTTTGTGCTCGATCACCTCCCTAGGGACTCGGGCATGTCGGATGCTTGCCCTTGCGAATACATCTGCGTTAGCTCGGAGGAAGGTGATGAGGCGTCTTCCTATTTGGAAGTCGGAAGTATCCCGTCTGAGCGATCTTGAGGCTCCCTGCGTCGGAGGAACCTCTTTGACTTTGTCGTTCGGCTTTGGTGCAGCTTTGAAGCCGACTTGCTAGTCGAATCTTGACTTTCTTCTCGAGTTGGTATTTGTCCTACCATCTCAAGGGATCGTGATCGCGGTATCGCCATCTTCTTGTCACAATGGATTGTAATTACTCCTTTGGGACTGGCATCTTAATACATTGATATCCATAATGAGTAGCCATTAGGAATTTTGCCAAAGTTAGTCGTCCAGTATGGCGTTATATCTTGAAATGTCGAAATCGACCACATCAAAGGAGATTTTCTCATCTGAAATTACTTGGTGAACCAAATGTTAAAGGAAGAAAACTTGACCAATTGGTTTGGTGAAGATCGATACAATCCATGGAAAGAGTATCGTGCCGGTCTTACTTTGGTCACAGGTACTTGCATGTCATCGGGGCACTCGTAAATAAAATATTTAACGAGCTTCCACCATCAACAAAACTCGGTTGACCCGACAATTGTTGATGGTGGGTTCGACTACTGATTAGTATCGACACAAGTGAGTCGAAGGATCGAGCGATCACCCTTCTCGAAAGAAATGGTGACTTGAGCCACTTGATAATTTATTGACGAGAGGAGGATCTATGGAGTTTACCTCGCGTTCGTGACCTTAGTGTCGCTTTGATTCATATCGATGATCCCCGTAGATGTGTTCAATGGTGTGTTGCGGATCACAGGCGACATCTCCTCTTAAATCATCGAAGATTTATGACCTTGGTTTGACCTACACTTTCGAGGGTGGGAAGTGGTCCTTCTTGGGTGTAGTAGTCTTCAAGCTTTCGTTGGAAGACCGGCGATTCTGAAGGTCATGACCTTCCTTTTTATGGAAAGGACACCACCTAGGCTTATCATTTTTCCGATCGGGCGCTTACCTTTGCCTCTGTCGGTGTGGGCTGGATGTGCGTGGCTCTTTATCATTCCTGACCAATACCTCCTTGGAACATTTGGGTTTTGACCCTTCATCTTATTCTTGGACTTTTTGCTTTCTTATCCTTCTTCTTACCAACCGCTTTGGCTCTCGAGATGGATTGTCTTCACGATCGATTGTGTTGTTCCACTCGACCGCCTCGAGAGGCGATAGCATATCGATCGGCCATTTGAAGAGTTGGCGACAGTAGGAGGATTTAAAGCAATATCCTCTGTTATCCTTCTACGGACTCCTGGCAGAAAGCCACGATGTGAGATGAATCGAAACTTAGGAATTGAGTTCTGAACTGGTAGGCGCTTGATGGTGGCGCAATGTCTCGTTGTCGTTATGTCTCATCCGGTGCAAGTCGTCCTCCTTTCGAGGCGATTGTATGTGCCTTGAAATTTGCGATGAAGATCGCGAGATGTTTCCAGAATAGATCGACTCAGTGGTTGGTTTAGTAACCCGCGATCGGCGAATCCTTGAAATACAGATTGGAAGGTAATTTGCCATCACATGCTCTCCTCCTCCTGCTGCTCGAGCAGTTTGTTGTGTAAATTTGAAGGAATTCGATGGGATTTTGGGAACCATCAAACTTCTCCATATTCCTTTGGTCAGCAGGTGGCGTGAGCGGCTCGGAGAATCGGCGAGAATGCGAGCATCGATAATGACTTCTTGGCGCCTCCTGCGCGAAAGAAGGGTTGATATCATCGGTGGTCGTACTCGGCGATACCCGATGTGAGTTGACCCGACACATAATGGGTCTCGGTCCTCTGAGGAATACTCCTCGTAGTTTATCTCTTATTCTGATTTCCATGTCGGAGTGGTGAGCGATCACCTTTCGAGGAGCTTGTTGATCATCGGTCATTTGGAAGACATTTCTTGAGTAAGAGATCGACCACGACTTCATTGTTGCGCCGATTTCTCTGCGGTGATATGTTGGATTATTTGGTAGCGAAGAAGTCGTATGGATGCGACTACTTGAATGATGTCGACGAGCTTCGGCTTTTCATTGTACTCGAAGCCTTTGTGCAATCTCTTGGTGAAAGAGGTCGTAACTGGCGTTAGGGCTGGAGTCTTGAGTTGGATTCTCGAGCAAATCATTGATGTCTTTGGAGCTCTCGAGCTTCCTCGATTGATATTGAATCGCCCGAGCAAATTCTTACGAGCTTCAATCTTCTTCCTTGAATTGCCTCAAGATTTTCCATGTTAGACTCTTGAGATTGCCTCAGCGAGCCTTGAGAATGTCGAGATTTCCTGGCGTTCATGAAGGCGTTAGTCGTGTCGCCCGATGGTGGTGTCTGGCCATTACCACGTAGCGATGTGTGACCTTCGGAAGGGTCTCCATCTCGGTCTCTAGAAGAGTGATCTTGATCGAGGAAGGGCGAAGACCTCCGTTGATGATTCTCACTTGCGCTCGAGGCCTCTCCGGAGAGTCGTCGAGAGACACCATCTGGCGACTTGGGTAATCCCTCCAAGTAGGGAAATCAGGTTATCTTAGTCTCCGTCGGTGAGGTGTGACCCTCTGGGAGATGGTCGAATTTCGCGGAAAAGCATGCTTGATCCGCTCTCTGGCGTTATCGAGAGAGAGAATCCTGAATCTTGGTGAAGTCGAATTGTGGCTTCTAGAGCTTGCCTCACCAAGTCGGACCGCCTTAGGGGAACTTGGACGCCGAGAAAAACTCTCGTCGTGTCGTGAGTCCACGGGTGTGGTCTGGTCAGATCGACCCTTGCCCCTTGAGAGGTAGATTCCTCTCTTGGGCGTCTTGTTGTGGGGATAAGGATCCTCCTCAACTCCACCGGCGACATTGTCTCTCTGGATGCGTGGGAAGATCCCGGGGCGGCAATGCCATAGGATGAGTCATCACTCGGTTAAATGTAACGAATCCGGCATCCATGTCGGCGTCTGCGTGTCTGCCAAGTCGAACCAGTTCTCCTCGTTCCATTCTCTGCCATGAGTGCATGAGATTTGGAAAAGCAGAGAGAATGTTTGACAAAAATTAGGAAGATCCCCGATCGGCATAGCTATCGGTGTTTTAGAACCGAACTTACGTAAAGATTGTTTGATTCGAGGGTCTCCTAGAATAGAATCATGCAGAGAGATTGACACGGGAATTTTTATATGAGTTCGGGCCTTCTCAGGAGAGAATAACAACCCTACTCTGTGTGTGTATGGTATTGAGTGTATCTTGAACAATCGGGGAAAAACTAAGACTATTACGAGATAGTGCTTGTATTCGATGGCTCGATCCTCCCCTTTCTCTAGTTGCCGCCTTTTATAGTGCGTGAAGGGCGGCGATTACTCGAAAAGCGGCGCCTCATCACCTCTATGTGAGCGCATGTTGGTAGTAATTACCGGTGTATTAATTCCTCCACGTCGCTCATGACTATATACGAGAGATAATGGGGTATTACGTGCCATTATTACGTAGAATAACAACGATATGATATTTGTTTGAATCCCTTAATCAATAAGACCCACTTGTCTGCGGGTTCATTTGATTATAAGGTGGTGCGTGGGTGACCTAGTCGTAGAGGAATCTACGACTATGAGGTAGTCGTAGCAAGACTTACGACTATGGGATAGTCGTAGCATAACTTACGACTATGGGGGTGGTCGTAGAAGAACTTACGACCATCCATTTGGTTCTTCCTTCATAACATTAAGGGGTACACTCGGGGTTCACATGGCGTCATATTTACCTATAATAAAATTATAGATAAAAAGTAAAATGAGGATTATTATATCCTCGTCATCTAGCCCCCGACTTCAAGTGAAAGCAACTTACTTGGTAAAGGGTTCTAGATGGTCTTACGATCATGAGAGGATCGAGAAAATAATCGAAGGAAAAACTCTTCGATTGTATACTACTTTGACCAGAAATGTGCTTGGTCAAGAAAATTGCTTACGACTATCAAGTGGTCGTAAAAGCATTTCTACGATCACAAGGTGGTCGTAGTATAGTGATCGGAAGAAGGAACTTTCCGATTATCATTTCCTTTGGTTGAAAAGATCTAACCAAGGAAGTAATTTCGCTTGAGATGTAAGCATAAACCTGAATTTCTCGAGCGGACACCTTTGGGAATCTCAAGCGGCGCTGGTAGCTTTGTTCGTTGAAGCGGTTCAAGAGACGGTGGCGACCCTTTGAATATCACGCCTCCGGCTCAAAGATACGTGATTATATATACTCACGGAGGGTAAAACCTAAGATCTTACTTTTCCCCCAAATTGCTCCCGCCGTTTCTTCAAGCTCTTGCCTTCTCCTTGCCGAAGTCGTTCTTGCCTTCTCCATTGCCACTCCAATTGTGCCCTCTTTTTGACCCAAAATTTCTGCTTTCGAGAGAGATGGCCAGAAAGTTTCGAGTGGGAAGAGTCGGAGATGGATCGGCGAAGATTCAAGCCCTAGTTGTCGCCGGAAGATTCCAGAGAAGACTCTTGTGAAATGGCTTAGGCATTTGGGCAAAGATTAGCCGTCAGGAGAATGGGCAAATTCCGCCTTCCGTGCTTATTGTGAGTGTGGCCTTCAACGCTGCTCACCCCTTTCTCACCATTGTGCTCGAGCATTTTGGGGTGGAGTTAGTGAACCTTGGTCCTAACTCCATCACCATGCCGGCGGCCAGATATTTGTGCGAGGCGTGGGAATTCCATGACCTTGAGCTTTTCCAATATTTCTATGGAATGTCTCGGCAAGCCGGGATTGCTGGAAGTTGTGGTCTAAAACTCCACGACGGGAAGTCGAGGGAGTATATTCAGAGTTTCACCCGGTCTTCGTGGCCGGGATGGAGGAAGAGGTGGTTTTACTGGAAAGTCACCTCAGAAGACAGCCTCTCTTTCGTGGGAAAGGCTGCTGAAAAGAAATCTTCATGGGATTCGACTCCTGAAGATATCAGCCGGATTGCCCCTTATGTTCAAGCTATCAAGGACTTGAAGAAGGAAGGGCTGACCGGATGGCATGTGGTGAAAGATTTCATCACACGCGAATTAGTCCTTGAAGAAACGAGCATCCCTATGTGGAGATGGGGCTATGAGACCCAACCAGGGACTACAACGAGGGTAAGTGAATTTTCGACTTAGCTCTCAGTTTGGTCTTTCTGCAAAGTTGTTTAAAAGATGCCTTTATCTGTTTGAACAGATCTTTCACCAGCGGAGATTGACGTTAGAGTCAAACTCGTTTGTGAGAAGTCTCCGCCACTTAGTGTGGCGGTTCCTAAAATCCTTGCGGTCGTATCCGCAGAGGAAAGGATGGTTCGCCTAAAGGTAATCAGTAGTTGATTTTATCTTTAAGACTTTATAGTCGTAGAAAGAACTTACGACTAGAGAAATGTTGTAGAAAAAACTTACAACTTAGTCGTGACCGTAGGAAATCTTACGGCCGAGGAAAGGTCGTAGAAAAACTTACGACTTGATCTCGGGTCGAGAAAATCTTACGACCGTTAGTAATTCTTCTCTTTACATTTTGCTTTACGTAAAGTAGGCATGGAAAATCGTCGGGATGATGAAGAAGTCATCATCGATAACCATCGGTGCAGGTTGACAAAGGACAAAGGCTCGGCTCCTTCGCCCAAGAGACGCCGACTTTTAAGGGGTGACGACAAAGGAGGGGCGAGCTCGAGTTCTAGTCCTTGACGGATCCTCTCGCAAAGCTTGTGGCGAATATAGCCGCAATCAAGCCGAGGCTAAAATAGTGAAGTGGAGGAGGTCAAGTAGCTGAACCTCTAAAGCGCAAACCTCGCAAGGCCAAGGTACCCTTCTATTATGACAAAAATCTTTCGCAGTTTCGCCACTCCGGTTTTGTTAAGCACTTGGAAAAGGAGAACCGAAGGATTTTATGTCTTTTGTGAAGGATAATACCGCTCGAAGAGAGCCTATGGTCGATGGCAATGTTGCTCTTGGAGTGGTCGAGACCGATCTCGGCCATCCAGAAAGTCGAGACCCGAGAGATGGTCCTCGTTCAAAATCCACCACCGTGACGTGGTCGTGGCTAAGCCCATTCTTCAACTCGAACTTCACCCGAAGTGGTCGAGAGAAGAAGAAATCTTCCGCTGGGAAAGTGACTCCCAAATTCTCGCTTAGGTCCAAGGTGAGGTATGTGAAATATACTAAAGTGTAAGAACAGAATTTACCTTTTTCCTTTTCACAACTTTGAATTGCTTTCCTTTTCTGCTTTTAGCCCGACTCCTTCAAACCCGAGAATGCTTCCGTTGAGAAGCCTATTGCTACCTCTCCATTACCGGAGAGACAACAAGGAAGTGGTCGAGGATCATCCTCGCCCGGTGGTAGAGGAAGTCGTGGCGCTGAAGTGGTTACGACAACCAATGAGGTACTGTTGTACCCAATGAGGTAGTGGCTACAACCTCTCAAGTAGCGGTGACCACAGAGATGGTCGTGGAGACTCAAAGAAGAATGCGACCACCGAGATGGTCGTGAAAGCTCGAGAACAAATGCGACTCTCGAGAGCGGTCGCTACGACCACTGAGATGGTCGTGGATAGAACAGAGGCAGCTGCAGAAGCCTCTGGTCAAGATGGTGGCGGTTCTGTCCACCGTGTCGGAAAGGAGATCGTTGCAGACGTTCCTCCCGGTACCCAAAGAGAAACTCGAGTTACAGAATCAGAAGAAGAAGAGTATTTCAACCTGTGGCGACTTCTTTGGGCTGCTTCCATCGAGGGTCTTCGCTTTCAGATCTCGCGATCGAAGTCCCCATCCCAACGATATTCCCAATAGAGGGATACCTTTGATAATGAACGCCTTGAGAAGGTTTGGTGGGACCAAGTCACGAGGGTAGACAAGTCAAGATCCTGAGTCGGTTTACTCGATGTTTGCTCGATCAACTATGAATGTAAGTACTTAATCGTACTTATATATACAGTATAATCTTCTCTTGTTTCTCTTCGTCTTTTCATCTTGCGTAAAGCCATAGAGCAAATTGTTGTTGTCGGTGAATATCATCGACAACTTCTAGAGTATGACGACAGAAAGAGGAACTCGCAAACAGTAGAGAGGTGGTAAGTCACGCTATTCATAGTCACCTTGGATTTGACTACTTATATAGTGCTTACGGATTTGTCATGGAAAAACTCACGACTAGGTAATGGTCGAAAAGACTTATGACCAAAGGGCTTTGTCGTAGAAGAACCACGACTAGGTCAATGGTTGTAGAAGAACTTACAATCGATTGACCCATGCTCATGTCCACTGTTATCCTTTGCAGGTTAAACAGTGACGCCAAGACCTTAGCCGACTCGCTCGATTATGAAAAAGAGGAGTCGAAAAAGTTTAGGGAAGAGGTATTAGACCTCCAGAAAAAGCTTAAAGAAGCTAACTCGCAACCATGAAGTCGCAGGAAAAATTAAACAAGAAGTCTTGAACTTAAGACTGCTTATATCTTTGATCTTTATCTAACTCTTGCTTCTTTTCAGAAAAGGAAGACGAGACGAAAAAGCTCCAGAATGAAGTTAGAGAGAAAACTTCAGTTATTCACGAGCTTACTCGTATGTCCAAAAATAAAGATCAAAACCTTGAGACGCCGAGAACTCGAATATCAAGTAAGTAATTCTTTACTGCAATTCTTTCGAAGTTATTTCCTTTTCTCACTTCCACTTCCTTTCTAGCAATGGACGTTAAATTGAGAGAACTTGAGATGAAATCGCGGATAAAGCCGTGATTTATAAACTGCACCGTCCTTATTGCAAAGAAGAATGTAGAGGATATTGTATCATGGGAGAAAAAGTATCTTCGAGACCGTTGCTTCCCATAATGAAGAGGTCAAGAAGTTGATTCTCAACTAGTGGGTAAGAAATTCTTTTACCCGTGATTATTTTTGTTTTCTTTTTCCTCTAGGAGTTTATTTTTGTTTGACCAATCTTATTTCTTCAGAGCAAGTGGTCAAAACAAAAGTTCTCATGAGGCTTCGACTTGTACCCAACAGAGATGGAAGCAATGAAGATTAAACTTCAAGGAAACATCACGCCTCGAACAATGTGCTTGGTGAGCTACATAGTGAGGGAAAGACTCCTCAAGATGATACAATAGCTGCTCACACAAGTACCATTGGGGATCAAGTCGATTTTGCAAGATCTGGTGACCACTCAAGGCCAACCAAGTGAATCGATAAAGGAGGCGGTCGAACTGCAAGAAGTTATGCATTAGCAAAACTTAAAGCTCATGACCCCAACCTTAATGTGCAACCACTGAAGCCGACTTCAACCGCTCAAGGTAAGGAAGACGTCGATGGAGGAGATGCAATCAGTTGGTTTAAAGTTTCAGAGGAGATGCAGTTGGGCTCTCCTCTTCGTGAGTAGTCTGTAATGAACTTGTGAAAAGCAGTCTTTTGTTGATGTAATCCATCTTGTTCCTCGCAAATCATCTTGTCGAGTAGTTAGTAACTCAAAAGATAATTAACTAATTTAAAGACTAAGAAATGAAGTCAAATGTGATGACTTTATCCTAGCCCCTCGACTATTTGCTTAGTTTGTGAAAACTAAGTAAATAGTTTTGTCTCTCGCAAATCATCTTGTCGAGTAGTTAGTAACTCAAAAGATAATTAACTAAATAAAGACTAAGAATTGAAATCAAATTATTCTAGCTCCCCGATTATTTGTCGAGTTTGTTTAGACAAACTAAGTAAATAGTCTCAGAGAAAGGGTTTTAAAACAGAGAGGTTTGTTTAACTTGTAGTTTTGGGTCTCAATTGTCATGCAATCGGTCGAAAGGGTGGTAACGAGTTGACACTAGGAAGTTCCTTCTAGTGGGGTGACCACGCTTGAGAGGAGAGGCTTCGACTAGGTAATGTTAACATCTCCGACTAGTTTAATCAAATCGAGAACGGCAACTTGAGTTAAGCAAACGTCTAGAGGACTTTAAAATATTTACTCGTCCTTCTCCGGTGGACTCGATAAGTCTGTCTCCCGGTAGCAAGAGTAGGAAACGAACAAAGCTAGAAGCTCCTTCCAGCAAGGTGACCACATGCAGAGAGGAGAGGCTTCGACTAGATGTGTCTCTTCCTCCCACCAGCTTGAGATGAAACGAGTACACCCAAGACGGTTAAGCAAATCGAGAAAGGCGCTCTTCTTAGAGTATTTTTCAAATTAACTCAAGAAATAAACTAAGGTGAAAAGAGTTGGCCTTCAAAAATATTTCACTAAATAAAACCCGAAGTTCTTTGTGTTGGCCATAAGCGCAGTAACTAGTCGACACTAGGAAACTCCTTCTAGTGGGCGTGACCACATGCGAGAGGAGAGGCTTCGACTAGGTGATGTTATCGCCTTCAACCGAATTTGATTCACGACTAGTTGAGAGTCTCCTCTCACGAGTAGTCATGAATCGAGAGCTGCCACGTCAGATACCAATTAGCAAACCTTCAGATTTCGCCACATTATTAGTGGCCCGAAAGTTTAATTGTATGGCATACTTTAAGTCTCTTCCGTAGGAGATACCAGACCACCCCACTTTTGAGCCACTTAAAGTAAGCTTAATTCACCAGTACATCGCCCAATCGGGTCGGGAATCGTGGTCGTGGGATCCCCAATGTGTTCAGATTTGTCCATTCAAGCACAAAGTCCGCCAAGATCTCGATTTAACGGCTGTCGACACGAAATGGATGTCGAACTCCCCAAGTTCGACCGACCATTTTGCTATGCGCCCCATTGCTTTCTATTCTCGAGGATCGCCTCCCAAGGGAAACTCAGATGGCACAATTTTAGTTTGTGCGCTCAAAATAATGCCGCAGCTTTCTCAAGACATGAGGAGGGCATATGTGCTTTTTGACCCGAGGGTAACGCCTTAGGTCCGTAAAACTTCACTTACGTAGTAAACTGGTCGCTGTACATTTTCACGCTTCTACAACCAAGATCAAGGCGACCGCCTGCGGGCGCGGGCGCCTAGGTAAACTAAGAGCGCTTCTTCTAGCCTCCTGAGAGACCGTATTAGGAGCACTCGTGAAGGTACCTCTTGACATCCTCAAAGGCAGCCGCTGTTCTCATCTCGACCACTCAAAACTTTCGTGTCTCCTTAGAAGTTTAAAGAAAGGTAGTCCCTTTTCTCCCGCCGTATGCGATGAAACGACTTAGAGCCGCCATGCACCCAAAGGAGTTTCGACTTCTTTCCGTAGTTGAGGGCGATTTGTAAATGGCTTTTATCTTTTTGATTCGCTCAATTCTCGTCGATAGATACTAGGAATCCAAGCAATTTCAAGAGATTCCAAACACACACTTCTCGTGATTAAGTTTTAAGCGATGTTTTCTCGAGATTGTCGAATGTTTTTGTAGGTCGGTAATATGATTAAGTTTCTTGATGCTTTTGACAACTAAGTCATCAACATAGGCTTCTAGATTTCTACCTAATTGAGATGAAAAAGTTGCTCAAGATCAAGCGCTGAAAAGAAGCGCCGGTATTTTTTAGACCAAATGGCATTTTGACATAGCAAAATATACCAAATGGTGTAATAAATGCGTCTTTTCTTCATCGCCTAGACACATATTAACTGTGATATCCGCAATATGCATCTAAAAACTTAACATTTCACAACCCGCAGAGAGTCAACCAACCGACGATACGAGGTAAAGGAAAATCGCCTTTTGGACAAGCTTTATTAAGATCAAGAAAGTCTACGACATACGCCCATTTGCCATTTGACTTTCTAACCATTACAGGTTAGCCAACCATTCTCGATGGTTGAACTCTCTTATAAAGCCCGCTTAAGTAGCTTATCCAATTTCGATTTAATAGCATCTCGCCGATCAGGCAAATCTCCGCAATTTTTGTTTTACTGTACTTTGTCGCCGTAAGGCTAGTTCTCGGCTCGATCACCTCCCGGGACTCCCGCATGTCGGATGCTTGCCATGCTAATACATCTCAAGTAGCTCTGAGGAAGGTGATGAGGGCGCTTCCTATTTGGGGTTGAAGTATCCTCGATGCGTAATCAGCCTTCGAGGGGTCCCTCAGGCCCGTGAGGAACCTCTTTGACTTTGTCGCTCGCTTTGGTGCAGTTTTTAGGCTTCAATTTGCTAGTCGAAGGTCGATTTTCTTCTCGAGTTGGTATTTGTCCTACCATCTCAAGGGATCGACGGCCGCAGTATGCGCCCATCTTCTTGTCACAATGGATTGTAATTACTCCTTTGGGACCGCATCTTAATACATTGATATCCATAATGAGTAGCCATTAGAATTTTGCCAAAGTTGGTCGTCCGAGTATGGCGTTATATGTCAGACGAAATCGACTCACATCAAAGGAGATTTTCTCGTCTCCGAAATTACTTGGTGAACCAAATGTTAAAGGAAGAGAAACTTGACCAATTGGTTTGGTCAAGATCCCTGTGACAATCCCATGGAAAGAGTATCGCATCGGTCTTACTTTGGTCCCGGTACTTGCATGTCATCCAGGCACTCAGAATAAAATATTTAACGAGCTTCCACCATCAACCAAAACTCGATTGACCCGACAATTGTTGATGGTGGGTTCGACCACGATTGGGTATCGACTGTCGAGTCGAAGGGATCGGGCAATACTCTTCTCAAAGAAATGGTGACTTCCACCACTTCGTAATTTATTGACGAGAGGAGGATCTATGGAGTTTACCTCGCTCAGCAGCCTTTGAGTCAGCCGCTTGATTCATATGCCGATGATCCTCGTGAGATGTGTTCAATGGTGTGTTATGGATCCTCGAACGCATCTCCTCTTCGCTATCTCAAGATTTATGACCACTTGTTTGACCTACTTGCCGAGGGTGGGAAGTGGTCCTTGTCGTTGTAGTAGTCTTCAAGCTTTGAAGACCCGATAGCTATGTAAGGTCATGCCCTTCCTTTTTATGGAAAGGACACCACCTAGGCTTATCATTTTTCCGATCGTATGCTTACTTTTGCCTTTGTCTGAGTGTGGCTTGATGTGCGTGGCTCTTTATCATTCATACCAATACCTCCTTGGAACCGCTGGTTTTTGACCCTTCATCTTATTCTTGGACTTTTTGCTTTCTTATCCTTCTTCTACCAACTTCACCGCTCTCGAGATGGATTGTCTTCACGATCAATTGTGTTGTTCCACTCGACCGCCAGAGGCAGAGTATATCGACGCCATTTCAAGAGTTCGCATGTATAGGAGGATTTAAAGCAATATCCTCTCGTTATCCTTCTACTACGGACTCGCTTGAAAGCCCCGATGATGATGAATCAAACTTCCTAATTGAGTTACTTAACCCGACTAAAGCGCTTGATGAATCGGGCGCAATGTCTCGCTGTCGCTCGCCTCATCCGGCAAGTCGCCCTCCTTCTGTATGCATTGTATGTGCCTTGGAAATTTGCCAAGAGAAGATCGCAGAGATGTTGCTAAGAATAGATCGACTCGAGTGGTTGGTTTAGTAACCACGATCGAAAGCGATCCTTCGAGCACGCTTGAAGGTAATTCGCCATCACATGCTCTCTCCTCCCGCCGCCGTCAACAATTGTTGTGTAAATTTGAAGGAATTCGATGGTATTTGGGAACCATCAAACTTCCATGTTCACCGGTCGAAAACGAGGTGGCCAATGTAATGTTTCTGAGATCAAAGAGAATGCCCGACATCCAAGAATGACTTCTTGACGCCTTTGCGTAAAAGAAGGGTTGATATCATCGTGGTCGATTCGACGATACCCAAGAATAAAGTTGACCCGATTGCAATAGGTCTCGGTCCCACGAGGGAATACTCGTAGTTTATCTCGCCGCTGCAGATTTCCATATCGGAGTGGTGAACCATCACCTTCCGAGGAGCTTGTTGATCATCACCATTTCAAGACATTTCTTCGAGTAGGAGATCGACACGACTTGTCATATACCGATTTCTACGCTGTGATATGTTGATTGATCGGTAGTCAAGAAGTCATATGGGTACGACTACTTGAATGATGTCGACAAGGAGCTTCAAATTTTTTCATTGTAATTCAAGTTTTGTGCGATCTCTTCAAATAAGAGGTCGAGCCTCGGCTCGCTAGCTCTTGAGTTGGATTCTCGAGCAAATCATTGATGTGCCGGAGCTCTCGAGCTTCCTCCGATTGATATTGAATACGCCCAAGCAAATTCTTCCGAGCTTCAATCTTCTTCCTTCAATTGCCTCAAGATTTTCCATGTTAGACTTTGAGATTGCCTCAATGAAGCGCGAGAATGTCGAGGATTTCCGGCGCTCATGAAGGCGCTGGTCGTGGTCCGCCAGCTGGTGGTGTCCTCGCCATTGCCACGAGGGCGCAGCAGGTGACCTTCTGGAAGGGTCTCCATCTCGGCCTCTAGAAGAGTGATCTTGATCTCGAGGGAAGGACTAAGACCTCCTGCTGATGATTCTCACTTGCGCCGAGGCCTCCGCTTGAGGAGTCGCGAGAGACACCATCCGGCGACTTGGAGTAATCCTCCAAGTAGGGGAAGTCCGGTTATAACTGCCTCCATCTAAGCAGTGTGACTCATGGAGAGATGGTCGAATTTGCGTGAAAAGCATGCTTGATCCCACTCTCTCCGGCATTATCCAGAGAGAGAGAATCACCAGATGCCGTGAAGTCCTGCATGTGGCTTCTAGAGCTTGCCTCACCAAGTCGGACCGCTTTAGGGAACTTGGACACTTCGAGGAAAAACTCTCGTCAGGTCGTGAGTCCACTGGTGTGGTCCCGGTCGATTGACCTTACCCCTTGAGAGGGTAGATTCTCTTGACGCATCACAGGGGGATAAGGATCCTCCTCAACTCCACCGGCGACATTGTCTCCTCGGATCTCGGGAAGATCTCCTGAGGCAACAATGCCATAGGATGAGTCATCACTTGCTCAGAATCAATCCCAAGATCCATGTCGACGCTCACAGACCGCCAAGTCGAACCAGGCCTCGCTCCATTCTCCCGCCATGAGTGCATGAGATTTGGAAAACAGAGAGAATGTTTGACAAGAAATTACCGAAGATCCCCACTTGTTTACGCCAACCGGTTTGTTTTAGAACCGAACTTACGAAAGATTGTTTGATTCGGGGTCTCCTAGAATAGAATCATGCAGAGATTGACACGGAATTTTTATACAGTGTTCTGCCTTCTCCGGAGAGAATAACAACCCTACTCCCGTGTGTGTATGGTATTGAGTGTATATCGAACAATCAGGGAAAAACTAAGACTATTACAGATAGTGCTTGTATTCCCGATGGCTCCATCCTCTCCCTTTTCTAGTTGCCGCTTTTATAGTACGTGAAGGAGCGCAGCTATCTCCAGTAAAGCGGCTACCATCACCTCCTCGTGAATCAAGCGATGTTGGTAGTAATTACCGTGTATTAATTCTCCACGCCGCCAAATGCCTATATACCGTAGATAATGGGTATTACGTGCCATTATTCTCAGAGAATAACAACGATGATGATCGTTGAATCCCTTAATCAATAAGACCCACTTGTCCGCAGTGTTCATTTGATTATAAGGTGGTCGGTTGACCTAGTCGAGAGGAATCTACGATTATGAGGTAGTCGAGCAAGACTTACGATTATGGGATAGTCGAGCATAACTTACGATTATGGGGGTGGTCGAGAAGAACTTACGACCATCCATTTGGTTCTTCCTTCATAACATTAAGGGTACACTCGTGGTTCATATGACGCCATATTTACCTATAATAAAAATTATAGATAAAAGGTAAAATGAGGATTATTATATCCTCGCAACTCCAATTAGAAAGTAAAACTTTCCCTTAGCCTTTTTTTCTTTCTTCAATGCTTCGCCTTTTGCTAATTATTCTCCTTTATCGATTTGATAGATTTGGAGAAAATAAAAGAAGAGATCCCGGCCGAGAAAACCAAGACAAACTCGCTTGAAGAAGAAATCAAAGTTAAGGATCTGGCCGATCGCCGGGTTTATCCACCAAGAAGGAAGAACTTAACAAGAAAATTGAAGGTAATAGGTCGAAACTTGACTTATTATCTTCCTCCAATTATTTTTGTGCTTATCAATTGCTTTTACTCTTGTAGAGCAAAAACAAGTTTTGGACAGAGTATAAAAGACTCAAATTTGAGCAAGACAAGGAGGCGGCTCTCGCTCAAAGTCTAGATGAAAAGACTTTATTTTTGAACAAGATGATATTTGATATGGGATCGATCAAGCCCCGCTTACCCTAAGAGATCCAAGAGAGAAAATGAACTACTTGGGTCAACTTCTAGAGGATCTTAATATTCTGCTCAAGACTACTCTAAGAACTATGCCTGTGCCATGAAAACAAAGCGTTGTTAGTGGAGTTAGTTTTGCTTTGGCAAAACTCGAAGCTTCCGACTCTCCATTGATCTCCAAGTTGTTGAAGATGACTTCAATCGCCCACCGAGGAGGCTACTCAAGTTCATGGAAGAACTCAAGCCACTCTGAGATAAAGTTGTAGAGGAGATGGAGGTCTGATCCCCATCAAGCAAGAATTAGTCCGGGAATATTTCTAGAGTAGGCTCATGCAAAAGTGTAAAAATATTGAATATGTATAAACTTACCTTTTATGTCATTAACAATACCTTTGTTTATCCTGCTTGACTTTCTTTTTTAAAAATTCTCATACACTTCCTAGTTCTCGAACGCTTTATAGTAGAAGAACTTTACTATACAAGCAGTAGCCAAGAAAGAGAATGAAAGTTGAAACCATCGCTTTGAAGGTATGTGCCGATATGAAGTCAAAACTAATCGTAGTAATACTAGGAAATCATTGTGGTCGAACCAATTTTATGACTTCGCTTAGTTATAGATCTTTGTTTGTCATGATCGAAATACCAATCAAAAGTTATATATGGTCGGATAAAAGTCCTTGTTATTTGACATAAGAAGAAATGCAAAAATGAATGCAACAAATTATAAGTGAACTTTGTTTATATCTATTATCCTAAAGTCTGGTCAGAAGGAATGCTTAGATCTGAAACCATATAACATATTTCGTGAAACATGTTCAAGCTCTCTATCCGATTGGTAGCGAGGATTGTAATAAAAGAACCGTCACTAGGAAGCTCCTTCCAGCAAGGTGACCACGTATAAAAAAGGAGAGACTTCGACTAGGAGGCTTTCCTTGTCCCTACCAAGAGCTTTACAAGAGCAGAAAGCGTAATCTTGAAATAATGAAATATAATCTTCATAATCTTAGGCATATCATTAAGTATGGAAAGTTATTTGTATGATGCTCGACACTCATATATTTTCTTAAGAAAAAGTTTTGTCGCTGTGGAAAAATGCTCACGATTAGGACTAATACGGCAGATGACATAGAAGTCATTGCCATAGAGTAACAGAGATCCTTGGAAAGGATATCGGAGAGAAAATTGTCTTCTTCACCAGCTTTAAATTAACAATCATGAACCATCAAATTTATAGGTATATATATATAAGCAAGGTTACTTTTCTTAATGAATAAATGGATTTATTAAAATTAAAAGAATTGAAAGAATGTAAACAATAATTAAACATAGAACTTACGAATTGATCAATGTTCCAAGAATTTGACAAAATTTGCCCATCGCATATAGCTAGTCGCATTTTAACCCGGCCTGTAACTTCGACCACAAAGCAGTAAGGACCTTCCCACTTGGGAGAAAGTTTATTGCATTTGCTTGGTTCTCAATTTTTCGAGAACCGATCACCTATAAAGAAGGTCATGGGTTGCACCTTATGACTATGGTACCTTCGCATGGCTTGTTGGTAGACTACCGATCGCATAAGAGTTTGGTTTCGCTGCTCTTCAAGGAAATTGATATCGCCGAAGTTCGCTTATTCTCGATCGCTGCTAAAACGACGGGCCGAAAGCAGAGCCAATTTTGAGTTCGAGGAAGCATGGCTTCAAATTTCCATAAACCAAAAAGAATGGTGTTTCACCGGCCGCACGATCGGGTCGTGGTTCAAACGGCCCATAATACGCATTTGAAGTTCTGAGCCCAAGCTCCTCGACCGCTTGATTAATCGTCGAATACTCGGCGCTTGATCCCTTGTATAATGATACCATTAGCTCGCTCAACCGCTTCCATTGCTCTACGGATGAGTAATGTATAAAATGAACTTTGAAACTAAGTTCATCGCAGAATTTTGGAATTGATCGCTAGAGAACTCGGGCACCATTATCCGTGATTGTACGATCGGGTACATTGTCCACTCGTGGTGTTCGTATCTGCCCTTGGGTGGGTTCAGGTTTGTCCATTCGCAATGAATTCGCCATCGCTCGACTTTATTGGTGTTCGTGGAATGAAATGGAGGTCAAACGCCTTAGCTCAACCGCCTATTTTGCTATTTGTCCCGATGATTCCCTATTTCTAAGGACTTGACCAAAGGGATATCCAATGCAGACGACCACTTTGTGGGCTCGAAGTAATGCCTAGCTTCCTTGAAGACATAAGGAGACCATAGAGCAACTTTTGTACCGTGGGTATCTTTCATTTGGTCCATGTAAGACTTCGCTATGTAATAAACCGGTCGTTGGATGTTATCCCTTTCACCACCAAGACACCGCCATCGCTTGTGGTGTTGTCGCCACGCACATTAGCAAGAGCCCCGGTCTCTGAGAGACTAAAACCGGCACTTGTAAGGTACTTTTAAGTTCTTCAAAGGCATCGCTTTGCCTCTAGTCCACTCAAACTCCCATGTTTCCAAGAAGTTTAAAGAAAGGTAACCCTTTTTCCCTAACCTTGCTATGAAACGACTTAGCCGCCATACACAAGTTAGTTTTTGACTTCTTCTTCGTGGTCGGAGGACGATCCGGTCGATGGTCGCTATCTTTATCGGATTTGCTTCAATACCTCTAGCCGAGACTATGAAACCGAGTAATTTTCCAAATAAACTCCAACACACACTTTTTCCTGGATTCAACTTGAGGTTATGCCTCTCAAGTTGTTGAAAGTTTCTTGTAAGTCGAGATGTGATTGCTAGCGCTGGTGGTCTTTACGACCAGATCGCCAACGTAGTTTCTAGATTCCACCTATTTGTGGACTAAAGATTTTTTGCATCAACCTTGAAAAGTTGCACCAATGCTTTTGAGACCAAATGGCATCTTAACATAACAATAAGTGCCATATGGAGTGATGAAGGAAGTTTTTCCTCATCCTCTTTACACATACTAACTGGTGGTACCTCGAATACGATCTAGAAAACTTAGTAATTGCACCTGAGGTAGAATCTACCACTTGATCAATGCTTGAAGGGGAAAATCATCCTTCTGGACAAGCTTTATTAAGATATGTAAAGTCGATACACATTCGCCATTTCCCATTATTCTTCCTAACCATTACAGGTTGGCGAGCCACCGAGGGTGGTTGACTTCACTGATGAATTCAATTTTGAGAAGCTTGTCAATCTCGACCGATTGCCTCCTTCCGATCAGTGCAAAACGCCAGAAGGCTCGCTTGATCGGTTTCTTATCGCCGAGAGCTAGCCTGCTCGATCACCTCCCGGGACTCCGCATATCGGACGCTGGCTGTGAATACGCCCCGATTTGTCGGAGGAAGGAGACGAGCAACTCTTCCTATTTAGGATCGAGTCTTGTTCACCGTAACCTTATGAAAGTGTGGGCCAAGATTTTCTAGCCCAGATAGTGACTTGGCGGTGTCCGGAGAAGCGCCTTTGTCGAAAGTGATACCTCTTTTGACCGGCTCGGAGGGTTTGGGTGTCACCTTCTGGTCTCGAGTGCTTGGCCCGCATGGTAGATGGATTAGCCTCTCGTCGGAAGTTCATCGACCAGCCAAAGGATTTTCGTCACATACATAAGCCATTTTTCGATCTCCCTAATAGTGATGACTCTTTGGCCCCTAGATTTTCAAACTTTGATAACCGTAATGCGTGGTTATTAAGAACTTTGCTAATGCCGGCCGCCCAAGAATTCCGCTGTATGCGGATTCAAAGTTTACCACATCAAACGAAATTTTTCCGCTCAAAGTTATCGGCCTTCCAAACATAACCGTAAGGAAACTTGCCCTATCGGTTTAGCGGTGGAGCCGTGAACTATGCCATGAAAAGCATATTTCACCGGTTTCACCTTTGACATGGAGACCGTGATTTCTTCTAAAGCTCCCCGCAAATAATATATTCAAAGAACTACCTCCATCTACTAAGACTTGATTAACCCTACAATTATTAATGGTTGGTTCAACAACAATAGGAACCTACCCGGTCGAAGTCAAGGAATGGGGCGCTGCCTTTTGCCAAGGAAATTGCGATGTCCGACCACTTCGATTGCTTGATAATGGTCGGAGATTCGATGAGGTTGACCTCCCACCCATGGCCTTCAGATGACGCTTTGATTCAGATGAAGAAGATCCTCCAAAAATCATGTTGATCGTGTGTTGGGGATCCCGGCACTCCATCTCTTCGCCGCCATCCTTGTCCTTTTGGAGCTCAAGCCCGGTTCTTGTATTGCAGAAATGGTCCTTCACCGCATAATAATCCTCCGCTTTTTGCTGACTCGACAAAGCGCAGATCATGCCCTCGTCACCGTGAAGTGGACACCACTTCTTCTTTTTCCGAATCCCTCGGTCGGAGCTTTGCCTTGTTCCGACCGTGTAGTCCTTCTACCCTTCATGAATTTATCAGAATGGCTAGGACCTCCTTGTCGCCGGGCCCGCGTTCTTTTTTCTTCTTGAGAGACTTCTTATTCTTTTTCTCTCGCTTATCCAGTCGGGCCGAGGAATCTTGTCTTTCCGATCAATGGCTTCAAGACCACTCGATTGCTTCATTAGCGGTGGCATACTTGTCGGCCATGTCAAAAAGCTCAACAGCTTGTTCTTGGAGGGTTCATCGCTATGTCCTCCGTGAACCGCCGATTTCTCGCACTGCTTTTGAAAGCCCTAATAATGATGACTCGCGACCTCTGTATAGAATTGCGAACCCGCTAAACCTCTTGGTGTATTGATGTAAAGTCTCATCGTAACTCGCCGATTCGTGGAGATCATCCTCCTTCCTGTATGCATCGACGCACTCGAAATTTGCAATTAGAAGATCACAGAGTTGCTCCTAAGTATAGATTGATCCGACCTATTGGTTCAACAACCACGACCGCGCACCTTGGAGCACGTGGGTAGATAGTTGGCCATCACATTCTCATCGCCCTCAGCAGCCTGATGGCGGTGGTATAGATTTGGAGAAATTCCAATGGATTTTGAGTTCCATTAAACTTGTCTGTTGGCTTGTCGGAACCGTTAGGCTAACGCACCTTTGAGCCCCGCAGAGAAGGCTCGCAACCTCGTGATTGATTCCTCGACGCCTTCTCTCGAGGGTGCCGGATTGTAATCGGCCGGAGACCGTTCCTAAGATTGGAACGCCGAACTCGTGTGCCGATCCGGTCAGAGACATTGGTATGATGCCTTCGACCGCCTACTTGATTCGCATAATGTCGGAGATCGTCAGTCCAAGCGATGGTTCTTCTCGACGCGATGAGGGAGTGGCTTTCGAATAACCTTCTCCCTCGTGACTCCTTGGTTGGAATCGTCGAGGGGGCCTTGGTATCGATTGTTCCCGAGCATGACCATGCTGTCCCCTGCTGAGGGAGGAACGCTGCGATGAAGTCATAGTTTGACTTCGTGAAACCCTTTGTTCCCTGTGACGCTCGCGGCGCCGATGGTCTGCTGGAGAATTTCTGATACTTGACCCACGAAATGCCGCACAAAACCCGAGTTCCCGCTAAAGTAGGATCGTAATTATTTAACATATCTTGAACACGCCGCAAGTTTTGTATAGTTATCGAAGGTCTCAGGGGTTCATATCGGTCATAGGTGTACGCAGACCAACCTCCCCCAACCCTGATTTGATCTCGCCCCGCCGCCATTTCTAGGTGGGCAACGCCAAAGTAATTAACCGATGGACGCGATCGCCCGTGGACTCCGGTTGAGCTCGATGGTCTGTGATCATCTCTAACAAAGACGTGATGGCGTAGAGAATGTAGGGTCGCCAAGCAGGTATCTTTGATTCTCATCTCCGATCGTTGACTTCGCGGCTCCAAAGACCGATCTTCGATGAGCTTCCATCAGAATTCAATGGAGAGCTTCGTTGCTTTTGCCGTAAGTTTTCACGACGGAGAGCGGTCGGAAATAAGCACCTCTCGAGGTCTCTCACCGATTCGCGCATCGCCGATCAGATGTCGAAGCGTGATCATCCCCACATGGCCTACGCACAATGGAGGCTTCATCGACACCGCTATCGATGTCGCTGACTCGAATTGCCGTGGTCGAGGAGAATATCTTTCAACCATGATTTCATCGAGGGTATAGAGATTTTCGAGTGGTGGTGCTGAAATTTCTTCACTGCTTTTGCCTGGCCGAAAAGACCGGCTTGAAGAGGTCCCCGACATTCCGAGCTGATCGTAATGGTCGTTCTTCCGATTGCGCCACCGTAATGGTGGCGATCTCGCCCATCCTGGCCGATCTTCTATCGCCGACGACGGCGCAGCCGACGGAGGAGGAAGAGGAGGATGATCCGCCATTTTCTCCATGGCACGTAATGCATCCTTCCATATCGAGGTCTCAGAGTCCGCCAAGTCGAACCAATTCTCCCCATTTCAAACTCCGCATATTCGCATTAGCAATTGCAGAACTTGGGCGAGGATTTGTATGAGCGAAGAGTTTCTTCAGAAACTTACGCCTTCTTCCCCACGAAGCGGCGCCAAATTGCCGATTTATCGAGTCGCCAATCTTACTTAAAAATAAAAAGAGGAAAATGACGGGAGTATCCCGAAGAGAATGGGGCTACTCTTTATTAATATGAACCGGGATTACAAGACCCGACTAGGGACTATATCTAATTACACCAATGTATTGAATGCTACCGCTTGGCTTTCGAGTTGCCTTGCTTTTATGTGGTCTTCGTTGTTTGTCGTTGTGTTGTGTGCCCCTTGTCTTCTCGTGATTCCACCATTAAATAACTCCCGAAGAGGCGGCAAGCATTTTGAAGAAGGCGCCCTAATGAAACGTTATAACCGGTCGGAGGTTTAAGGTAGTTAATAATGTTTAACTACCTTGCGTTAAGTACTTGTGAGAACCTTAACCGTAAGGTGGTTTATTGTCGTTGTCTTGTATATCATCGCATGGTATAGAACGCTTTGCACGGGTTCCATTCATCATACTGCTAAGGGTGCCTGTTCATAGCATTTCCGAGCAGCTACTTAGTCGAAACCTAGTCCAACCAGGTACCCATCGTAACCTCCGAATCCTTACGAGCAAAGGAGGTCGTTAGTCTTAGGGGTTACCACCATGAAGACGTATGGTCTTTTATGTATTTAAATTAATACGTAGAGGTTTTAATCCTCGTCACATATGAAATATCTCCATGTCATTTAAACTGCTAAACATATACCACATGTATATGAATGAAATTGCACAATTAATTCCAGACAAGGCACGAGGGAGGACCAAATTAACATAATCAAATGTAAATCATTCAAGTCATTTAAATTGATTGAAACGCAAAACATGTACCACATGTATATGAATGAAATTAGCACAGAGCACAAAAATTTGAAATTAATGTGAGCTCTCATATGGTGAGTTGCACAAGAAACAAACTTGGCCATCTCAGCACTAAGGTCTATTCTCTTCATAAATTGGATAAGAAAACTAAAATTCAGATTTTGAGCTCTATCCAAAGCTTAACTAGACTGACATAACAATAACATGTATAACAATCTCTTGTGATCTTTGTATAGATAGAAACTAGTGATACTTAATCTTTTGCATAGATAGAACCGAGCCCATTTGCTCGAAGTTTACTATCGAGCCTCGACATCTGGAGTAATGATTTGCTTCATGCCGCGGAGGATTGGCATGAAGCAAACGTGACACTCAAGTGTGTCAGATCGACGAAGTAGGTCAGGTTTCACCCGAACGCTTAGGATGAACACCCAAGGAGCAAGCTAGATAGTGAATTCAGCCTCGAGTTAGCTCCTATTCTAACACTCCTAACATTCCAAAGATATTTAAATGACCAAATTATCATATACGTATGAAATTTCTCCATTCCATTTAAAAAGAAGAATATGCTCAACATATTCATTATGAGAACAACTAAAAATAGCATGAAGCTAAGCAAATAAGATTGCTCAAATGCTCCTAGTTGACTAATTGCATAAGACATAGTCTTTGCAATCTTAGTCCTCTGTCAAAATCTCTTCACCAATCAATTTTGATAATTACAAAACAGATCTTGAGCTCAAACTACAACTTTCTCATATGTCAAGTTATCTCAGAGTAGTAGTTAAACTTTCAGTCAACAGATTACAATTTAACTATCTTAGTGAAATTAAATCACAAAAACAACACATAAAACATTATGTAAACAGTAACATCCGATCATATGCCTTCAAGATAATTCATAAATTTATATCAACAATAAGCCTAATTGATGATTGAGAATAGAAATACAAATATCTCACGTAAGATCAATCGATCACGTAACATACAAGTGTAATCTTAATTCAAATATATAATCGAAAATGTAAAGTATAAAGGCTACTAATTATAACTAACCATATAAAGCAATATGATTAAGCTCAAGTCTGTTTCTAATTATCTATTTGATTTCAGATTTCGACTATCATCACAGAGCATCAACAGAACCCATCACAGAGCAAGGGAGGGAGCGGGATAGAGCGAGTAGAGTGGTATACCAGAGGAGGCGCGAGGGAGTACCGGAGGAGGCGCTGGAGCCGGCGTGAGGAGGGAGCCGGTGACAGGCTGGAGAGGAGGATGGCGATGTGTAGTGGAAGAGGAGGCGATGGGCTACGTCGGAGGACGGAGGCGGCCTGTCGTCAGGCTGGAGTCGGAGGAGGGAGGTGGCCGGTAATTGAGTTGTTAATGTTAGCGGATCTGCAGAGCATCTAGTCCTTGGGGATCGATGACCTTCTGAGCAATTGAGTTGAAGAAATAACACAGCTTTAAGATTGCCACTGACCTTGTTCTGTGAAGATACTCCTAATTGCAACAAGAAGCATTTGTGTCATCAAGACATGACAATCATGAGACTTCATACCAATTAATTTCAAATCTTGCATAGAAACAAGTTTCTTAATGTTAGCGGAGTAACTAAACGGATTTTCACACCATGCAAGCTCTAGCACGCTTCATTTTCTCGCCTTGGACAAAGTGTAGCAAGTCGGGGAAGGTACGTCCGTCTCAGACGCCTCTTTCGTGCTAACTCGGTCCTTATGTTCATATCAACCAAGTCACGCCGTATGCTTACACCATCCTTTGTTTTGCCAACGATGTTTAGTAAGAGACCAATCAAGCTTATCACATACATTCTTCTCACGCGCATGACGCCGATGCAAGGCTTAACTTCTAAGTGCTCCCAATAAGGCAAGTCCCAAAAATCGACCGCTTCTTCCAGATGTTCTTCCGACGGGTTCTTAATTTACGCCCTTCCCAAGCACAACATCGATATCCTTAACCATATCATAGACCCTTTCCTCTAAAAGCCCTTGAGCCGAACCATCCTCCTTATTTCCGCCTAATTGTTTCTTCATCTTGTGGTATGGGTGACTCTTGAGAAGGAACCTACGGTGACGATATACACGCTTTTGCACGAAGTTGTTCAAATTTATATACTCTCCGAGCATCTAAGCAAGGCGGACAGCTTTGACTTCTTTTGTAATCAAGTCCGAAAGTTACCAAGGGCGTGAAAATCATTGATGGTGCAGTAACAACATGGCGCAGAAAGTGAAGTTCTCTCATTTGTACGCATCCCATGCCTGCATTCTTCGCTCCACAAAGGTCACAAGATCTTCTACCAATGGTGCTAGGTACTCATCAATATCATTCCTGTGTTGCTTCAAATCTTGGATAAGTAGTGACATCAAAATATACTTCCACTTCATACACGTACCAAGGAGGAAGGTTGTACATACATAGATTCACTGCCAAAGTGCTATGTCGGCCGCTCATGTTACCAAAAGGATTCATTCCATCCGCACTCAACCCTAACCTTATGTTCCTTGGTTCCACACCGAACTCTTCAAGTCTCGATCAAGTTTCTCCACCGCGTAATCAGCAGGTGTCTTAGCTTTCCATCTTTCTTACGCCTCCTCGAAAGTGCCAACGCACCAATCTTGCCTCCTTTGGGTTCGCAAATAAACGCTTCAAACGTGGATCACAAAAGATACCACAACATCTTAGCAGAGGTCCTTGTTTCACCTTAGCAAGATTCTCGACATTTGTATCGGATGTTTTGCACACGGACATACATGCATGTCTCCATACTCTTTACTAGAGAGGATATAATCGCCTGACATGCATGTATTCTTTCTACTTCCATTCCCAATGGACAAAGAACCTTCTTTGCTTGGTAGGTGGTGTCGGGCAACACGCTTCTCCGTATGATGTCCGCTAGAAGACCTAACAACGCCGTGAAACTCTTATCGACCAACCATTGCTTGCCTTCAATTTAAGCAGCTCAATCACGGTTGACAACCTTAGGTATTCCTATTGCGCCAGGAACAAAGGTCTCACCGAGTCCTCCATTAAGCCCTCGAATTTACAAAACTCTCTCATCGAAGTTCTTCAGATCGCAGAACATCCGATCCAGATTGTCATCATGTGACCTATCCTCATCAAAAGCACAATCTACATCCGACACATCGCTGACTTCTCGGCAATGTCGCCATTATTAACTTCGTATAATCGCTTCTTCACCGCGGATCGTCCAACATGTATACCCTTTTTGAAACCCTTCAATCAAGTGCGCTTCGATCCGGCCGAGTTGTTAAACATCTTCAGATTACCGCAGTCAATGCATGGATAGTACATAAAATTTATCCACTTCTTCAACATATCCTGCTCGGCGGCTCTTCTAAAAGCAACCACACCATTAATGTACTCTTGACTCACATGGTTCACACCGTACATCCAATTTCGGTCCATCTACGCTACGCATGTAATAAATTAGTGTCAAATTAGATTAATAAACCGCAAGTACGTACTCTTCCTATTTACCAAACATACTTAAATTATAGCAAACATAAAGGGTTATAGATTGTTACCCTCGGATCTCACGAAGAAAATACCAAATATCTCTCGAGAATCCTCTCCTTCTCCTCCTTCCTCCTCTCCTTCTCCTCCCTTCCCACTTTGTCGGCGCAAGAATGGGCTTCCTATTTACCAAACATACTTAAATTGATTAGCGATTAATTTATAGCAAACATAAAGGGTTATAGATCGTTACCCTCGAGCTCACGATGAAAATACCTAATATCTCTCGAGAATCCTCGCCTTTCTCCTCCTTCCTCTCTCGCTTGTGGCGCTAATGGGCTTCCTATTTACCAAACATACTTAAATTGATTAGTGATTAATTTATAGCAACATAAGAGCATCTCCAAGTATTGAACCGATGCCGATTCAAAGAGATGCCACGAAGCATTCAAAGAACTAGTCATCCCCCAATGTATTGATCCGATTCTTACTCTTAAGTGGGACCGACATCTTATAAAAAAATCGAAAAGAAATAAAATCTCTCAACCGCTCTCTCTCTCCATTTCTTCCCTCGTGAGAACTTAATGCATATGCTAACCACCCAATGAAAAATATTATTCAATTCTGGGCTTGCATCCAGATACAAAGTTTGCATCGTTCCTAGAGCTTTGCTTCGAATCGGCAGCCTTCCAACGTGGAATCGGTTCTCGCATTAAATCTAGCCATTTGAACCGCTAAAACATACATTGCAGATGCTCTAAAGGGTTGTAGATTGTTACCCTGAGCTCACGACTTAAAATACTAAATATCGCCAAGAATCCTTTCCTTCTTCTCCTTTCTTCTCCTCCTCCCTTCCTCTCTCACGGCGACAAGCATGCTATTTGGTGGCGACTCAAATGGGAATGGGCAGGGTCCGTCCATCTATTTGTAGTGCGAGGATATCATGACATTTTCTTCTTATGAACCGCTCAGGATATATAACTATCACCGACGCTTTTTAAATGGAACTGCTGGTGATAGTTCATGACGGTTCAGGTTTACAACCGCTTGTGATATCGAGATTATCACAAATGGTTATTTAATAGAACCGTTTATGATAGATCATGCACGGTTCTATTAATCAACCGCTCTGTGGTACAGAGATATCATAGACGCGTTCTTTTAAAGAACCGCTCGTGATAGTTCACGATGGTTCTATTAATGAACCGTTTATGATAGATGCTTATCATGCATTTGTTATTAATAACAACCGCCTCGTGATAGGCTAGCAAAGGTAAATGCTCGCTCCCGACAGATCTAATACGTATGGTTCCTTTGGAACCGCTCGTGATGGGGCGCCTACTATAGCCTGCTTTTGTAGTAGTGATCCAAATGGTCCAACATACCGTGGACTTAGTTTTCCTTGAATCAATCCGCACACCATGCGATAGGTGGTCCCTATAAATACACGTAATTCCAACTTTGAATCTAGATGTTTCTTCGATATTTATCTACATAGTTCATTTGCCTACTTTGAGTAGTCTTAAGGCATTTTCGATTTAACTGAATTTTCTTGTTGTTCTCCCATCGGGCTTTCTGATAGACGCTTGTTTAGATTTGTAATCGATATCTACACCATGGGCGGATAACCAATCCATTCCTGGAACTACTTCTAGGCTACTTAAGCCGATTACATAAAGGTCAGTTAGGAACTTGGTATTTTGAGTTATCACGGCTTGTTCTTTCCTTATTGATGGAATTTCTAGCATTCCAAACGGTGTGCTAACTCCTAGGAACTTTTCCAAAGGTTCAGATTTTAGAGGGTTTTCTACTAGAAATTAATGAGATGAAACGGGGGTGAGTTGCTCCAGGGTAAAAAGGAACAGCACTCACAGATGGTGGAATCAACAGCTTACCCGTAATCACGTCCATGGCTCCTTCGACTTGTTTTGCGGTAACGTGGATCAAGCATGCTGGTCTTCTTCTTCCAGCTCCTCTCATGACGGGTTGATTGCTTCCGGGTTGATTCAGGTGGTTGATCCGTATGTGCTAGGGCGTAGTCTTGGCACGTATGCTCAGAGGGCGGGGTTCTAGATGTCTTCAGCAGTGGGGGCATTCGACTTCACGGTGTCCGTGCTATCCACAATGGAAACATGCGCTTGTCTCTCGTGCAATCCTTCGTCAGTGGCTTCTTCTACACTTTCCACATCTAATTGCTCCGCCACTAGCTACCATCGGGTTATAGATCTCTCAAATGGTGGATTGAAGGGTCTTGGACCGGTGGCCTATATCGAGGTGGTGGTGGTTGTGGCGTGTGGATGGGGTTTAGGAGCGTGGTGGATGGTGGTAGGTTTTGGCTTTTTCCCCGCTTTTCGTGAGGTTAGAGTGTTCATTCTCCGTGATTATGGCTCTATTGACTAGGTCCTAAATTGATGATTTTGTGGATGGATAGGAGCATCTTAAGATAAGGATGCATTCCATCCAGGACTTTTCTATCTTCTTTTCTTCTATGTCACGCTTACCGGGCATAGCGCTAAAGGTCGTTGAATTGGCTAAGGTATTCTATCATCTTTTTCCCTCCTTGGGTTAAAGCTCTAAATTCGCACTTCTTCAGCTCCATTCTTCCTGTGGGTACGTGGGTTTTTGTGAAACGTAACTTAAACTCGGCCCATGTGATTGATTGATTTTTCACGACATGGTGGTGGTTATAATTAAGCCACCATGTAGTCGCCGGTCCTGTTAATCGTGTGACGATACCGCACTTTCACTACATCCAAGCATCCCATCGTGTCAAGCTTTTTTCGATCTCTACTAGCCACCACTTGTGTCTAATGGGTCGATCGCTTATGAAGGTAGAGGGCGAGTTTGGAGAAGTCCCCAAACTAACCCCCGGGTTGGTCAGGAGGTGGTAGGTGCTACTCTGGTTCACAGAGCTTCCATAAAATGGTTTTGATTCTCCGGGCTTTTTTCTCGAATTTTCCAGAATCTGAGTACATCACCATTACTCCTAGGGATCTATTGCTCGTGGGTAGCGGTTGGTCGACTTCCGCATCATGCTAGCCTCGATTGACTAGGTGATGTCCCTTACAAATCTACTAGTGGGTTCTCTGTTGATCGGTCTTGTGGTATGAGTCCCAATTTATGCTTCTTCATTTCTTGACCTTCCATCCTCTAGGGGTGGTGTTAAGAATTGGCTTGCATTAGTGGTTGTGTTGGTAATATTTTCATTTTGAGGAGTCTCACAGGACGATTAATTTGGCAAAATTGGTTTGATACCACATCGAACATAGAGGTTCATTTTAATACCACCAAATGTACCACCATTTTAATAATATCAACGCTTCAATTGCTCGCCCAATGCCACCCTGTGAACGCCTTGGCTTCATTGTTACAAGCATGTGAAATCTCCAAATTGCCCCAAGAAATTAGGGTTTTGTGAATCCTCGCTTGTCCTTGTTCGACTCACCTCCTCAAGTGACTCGCCTCTTCCTCCCTTCTCACATTCGCTTGACCGCCAAGTAGCGCCTCCCATGAACGATCGCCAGAAGGAAGCGGGCAACATGCCGAGTTCCCGCAGTGAGATCTCCTAGCTCCATCCACCAATTTGGTGTTTTGGTTTGCATTTGCGGCAAAGAAATCTAACCCTACTTTCTTCCGCAGTAGAGCATGTAGTGGGAGGATTGTGGAGGCATGGATCCGTCTCGAGTTGCTCATGCGGATGGATCCGCTCGAGTTGCTCTGCGGGTAAGCAAAGAATATGTTTTATTGCCTTCCTTTTTGTTGTATGCATATTAGTCTCGATGAATTTGGGGATGTATGGATTTGGGGCTATATGGATTTATGCCAAATGTGAGAGCAGACATGTCAAGTGGTCAGGAATGTGACAAAGAAGGATAGTCTAATATGAGTCTCAATTTTAACAAAGATAAAATTTTGTTTTTAACTGCTGGTGTGGAGGATCCAAAGACAATATATAGTGTAGAACTTTATGCCCAATCTTACCTCACATGCAAGGATGGTAGAAAAGAGTACAAAAGGGCGAATTTTGAGATTGGATGTGGGATCCGATGAGATCTCACTTGTGGATTTGTTGAGGTTTGTGGAACCATACTACTCTTGGAGCATTGATGAGGAGGCAACATTTTGGTATGTTGGGAGGAGTCTACCTTGGTTAGAGCAGCCATGATGCACTTCCGATGGAGGTTTTCATTAAGAATAGTGCTAAGAAGGAAGTGAAGCTATTCATGTCGGCTTGGCAAGTGTGAAGTCAATGAGAGTCGTAGTGAATGAGAGCTGTGGAGTGAATGAGAGCAACTTCCTCATGACTGGCAAAGAAGGGCAAGTGATGAGAGTCCGTATGAGTGAGAGCCTCTTTCCACATGACAGAAAGCAAAGAAGGAGAGATAGTCTAGAAGTGAGTGAGAGACAATTTCACATGACAGAGCACTAGTGGCGGTGATTCCAAAAGTGTATGAGAATCAGCAAAGGAATGAAAACACCCTTTACAACTACCTATAGAACACCCTTTGGTACAAAATACAACATCTTGGCCGAAGAGCACCGACAGAGACCCCGATGAGGATGACCCTATTTGGGTGGATGAGGAGGATGTACTTCCTCAGGCACCAAGATGACCTCAAGACAATGAGGCAACAACAGAGGTCCTAGAGCAAGAGGCTATGCACCACGATGATGAAGCAGATGTGGATGTACTGCACCATGAACCTCTTAGTTCCAGATGACAATGCCACAATGGATGCTTGCTTTGCACCACAGATCGTGGTATGATAGAAATGACCACAAATAAGGTGGGAGACACATTTCCTAATAAACATTTGTTCAAGCTCATTTTGAGGCAACATGCAATAAAAGGGGAGTTTGAGATGAACATACAACATAGTGACATAAAAAAAATTTAGAGCCATTTACATGTCAAAAAATTGTCCATGGAGGATATATGCAAAAAAGATTTATGGCAGCCCTACATTCATGGTATATGCCCATGTACTACAATGTTGTTTAATGATTGCATCATGTTTTACTAGGTTTATGATATATTTAATATGGCAGCCCTATTATTTCTAGTTGTTTATGGTATATAAACTATGTGCGTGATGACCATGGTGTTCGATCATACGCATGAATAACGAGTAAGACGCTGGAAGCATAGCCAACAAAGTATGGATAGCGATAGAGGCAAGGAATTATTGGGGAAGGATCCATCGCTTGGTGCAAAGAAGCTACAACGAGACTTCAAGATGAGTACAATGTGACATTGTCATACAACAAGGTGTGGGAAGGAGGAAGGATGCAATGGTTGAGTTGCACGACACCTGGGAGGAAAGCTTTGACATGTTGTGGAGTTTCAAGCTAGAGTTGGAGAAGGTGAACCCAGGTAATACTGTTGAGATAGACGGCAAGAGGGTTGGTGGTAAGGTCTACTTCAGAAGGATGTTTGTGTCCCTCAGAGCATGCATAAATGGTTTTTTTGCTAGGATGCATGCCATACGTAGGTGTTGACTCAACCCACCTTACCGGGAAGTACAATGGACAATTTGCGACAGCCACAGGAATAGATGGGCACAACTGGATGTATCCTGTTTGCTATACCATATTTGACAAGGAGACTTCAGATAATTGGGAATGGTTCATGGTTAATCTTAAGAGAGCTATTGGTACCCCCTATGGATTAGCTATATACACAGATTCATGTAAGGGCCTCGAAGCAGTTGTACACAAAGTATTTGTTGGTGCAGAGCATAGAGAATGCTTTAGACATCTACTAAAAAATTTCAGAAGAAAGTTCATAGGGCTTATGTATCGCAAAGATATGTGTCCTCGCACTGGCTTATACTCTAAAAGCACCACTATTTTTGGACATAATCGTGAGAAATGTCCAAATGGATTCATATCTTACAAATGAGCACAAAACTTGTGGACAAGAGGTAAATTTGCAAAGACATCGCAAGGTCGACTCACGAAACAATAACATTGTCAAACTTTCAATAATTGGATAAAAGACATTAAGGATTTCCCAAGGTTGATCTTATGGATAGAGCGAGGCGATGATAATGGAAAAATTTCAGCAAGGAAGAGGGTGGCCGATAAACTACAAGGCAACATACCGCCTAGTGTCATCCTTGAGCTACATATGAAAAGTAGAGCATTAAAGTATACTCTATCTCAAAGTGGACACATGAAGGCCGAGGTGTCCGACTTGACAGTCCCAAAAGCCTTGGAGATATGCAGCTGATCTAGTGCAAAAGGAGTGTAGTTGTGACCAATGGAAGCTCGAAAACCTTGCACTCATGCCATAGCTCTCATATGTTCAAAGAGGATGGAGCCGAGACATACGTGCATGAGTATTACCCAAAGGATAGGTTCAAAGATGCATATGAGTTTGACATTGATCCAATTGGTGATAAGTCACAAGGGCCAAGGAAGTCTAAGGGTTTTTCATGCTACCTCCCAAGCTAACTAGGGTTGCAGTGAAGGCCGAGGAAGAAAAGGATCAAACCAAGGGATGAGTCTCATGGCAAAAAAACCTATCGCTGTAAGAGGTGCTTTCTGGGGCCACATGTAAAAGGGTTGTAGTTTAACACCACCGGATGATCCTTCTCAAGTCGCACCTCCTCTAAGAGAACAAAAAGGTAATCGCTTTCTCTTGTTTTTTACCCCTTCTCATCCTTCATAGTATGCATGTGAGTTTGAATTATTTTCTTTATTGACTGTAGGGCAAGAACAAAAGTACTAAATGCACTCAAGATGCAACTCCACCACTCCAGCAGGTCCCTCCTGAAGTTACATTGCAGCCAAGTACCCAAAACAGCCCTAGAGTTACAACAAGGAGGATGGCAGCTAAAGCATCAACTCCAAGAAAGTCTACTACAGAAAGGATTGCTGAAGCTGTGGTCATGCATGTGCCTTGTCCCTGTGAATCAAAAAGACAAAGCTCTGAACTTGCATGTTATGAGTCTGTTGTCATGTGTTCTGAACTTGTATAAGTCAGCTTGTTGTGCTTTGTATGGACTAGAACATGTTATGAGTATTATTGTGATTTCTGTGCTATGAACTTGTATAAGTCAGCTATTCTGAATCTGATGGTCATATGTTATGAGTATTGCTGTCATATGGTCATATGTTCTGAGTATTGCTGTCATATGGTCATATGTTCTGATTCTCAGATGGTCATATGTTCCTATTTTCAGATGGTCATAAGGTCAGATGGTCATATGCCCAGAATCTGATTGTCAGATATATGCCGAGATTCTGATGTTCATATGCCCAGATTGCATGTATTGTGATGTGTTCTCAGATTTATGGTCATATGGTCTTATGCCCAGATGGATGCCCAGATGGTCATATGTCGACATTTGCATGGTCATATGCCCAGATGCATAGATTGCATGTATTCTGATGTGTTCTCAGATTTATGGTTGTTGTAGTAAAGTTTGACCCGAAGTTTTCAAAATTTCAATTTGATTTCAAAGCTTTATTATGATTTTAGAACTTTGTGTTATTAAAATTAGTTGGAAATAATTTATTCAAATACTAGATTATTTATAATGAATTAATATAATTTTTATAAAAATTTTAGAAATTATTTTGATCTCACCAAAATTCAAACCATTTCACTATTATAGTTTTGAAAATAATTTATTTCGATAAATTTTAGTATGAACAAGATTTAAAATTATTTTTTCCTAAGTCCTATTTGACTCTCTTAACACCCACAAAAAATTTAGAATTTTTTCAAATTTATTTTCTATTTTATCTTGCTCACCAAATCTACTACTTGTTGGTCAAACCGATTTTAACTCAACCCAACCCCGACCAGATCGCTCCAACCAAACCAGCTTTCTTGGCTTGATCGCACCACCTCATCGCGCCAATTTTCATGCGGACCGTCTGATGTGGATCGTGACGGCCATAAATTGCTTAATGTTGGACCATCCAAACTCGCCAACGATCTCAACCATCCAAATCGACGACGGCTCGCATAGTTGTGCCATTCGGACCGTCCAACTTGCCAACGATCTAGATCGGCCCATTTTGATCGCATGGTTCATATCATCTGTGCCGCTCGGACCGACCGAGTAAACACTGCTCCAACTCTGACCCGAGTGTGACTCAATTGGCCGCACAATTGACCGCACTCGAGCACCATTTGATCCGCTCAACCACCTCGCCGCACCATTTTTCCTTCTTCCTCCGACGAGCGGGCCCTACATCCGAGCGCTTAGTCACCTTCTTCTTCGACGGGTCACCGCGGCGCTGTGGTTTTCGTGATGTGCCACCGAGGTCGCCTCGCCTTTTGCCGCCACGTGATGCCTTGGAAGCATCGCCAAGCATTGCCTATACCCAGAGCCGACCCATTCTCATCCTCGCACAATACCGCCTCACCGCTTTTTATCGCCGAGAAAGAAGACGACGAGAGGAGACCACTGCTTCGTCAGGCGACCCCACATCGACATCATCGGACTCGCCAACGCCCGCCCATTTTTTGCCGGTCCGCCATCGCTATCCACTGAATCGCCGAGCGGATGGTCTTTGTCTTCATGGCCGAACAACATTGTATGTACAGATTGCATGTATTCTGACCAGATTCATAGATTGCATGTATTCTGATGGTCATATGCCGAGACAATAATGTATTGTCACATTGCATATGGTCTTATGCCCAGATTTATCAGTGTCATCTCGTCATATGCCGACATTTTCATGGTCATATGCCTAGATGCACAGATTGTAGTATTCTAACCAGATGCATCTCAGATGCCATTGCAGTCATATGCCCAGATTTATCTCAGATTGCAGTCATATGCCCAGATTTATTTCAGATACTTGTACATGTATGGTCATATGTATCTCATTATGTGTATATGCATTGTTAGTGTTATATCGTAAATGCATTGCCATGATTCTCTCTGATTGCGTATGAATGGTTCTAAGTTAGTATGGATGTCACTATAGAAATGGTAAGCTTTTTAACATTATCTTCTTGTTAGTATTTATTTATGCAAGTACATGAGCAAACTAGATTAGATGATCGGATTTGATAAACGAAGTCACCGGATTCTTTTTATAAGTAACTTTTCTAACCAATTTGCTAACGATTATAGGAATTTTTTACAATAATATTATTTTTAAAAAATTACAAAATAAATAGTCAATTTTTTTTACAAAAATAGGTCGCTATCGCTATTCCAAATAGAGACAAGAGCTCAGGCAATGGCGATATGGGCTTCAATAATACCGTCGCCACTCCAAATGGCGATAGTGACTTTTTGCCATTTCAACCGGCAACAGAGACCTCTGACTGCTTTTTTATCGACTATTTTCGAGCACATATTTTGTGGATAAATCACAATGATATTACAAAACATTCAAAGATAATGTTATAACATCTTTTGTCGACAAATCATAATGATATTACAAAATATTTAGCACAATGTCATAACATCTTTCACAACAAATCACATCAAATTACATAACCTTCATCACAACATCATAACATCTTTTGTTGACAAATCACAATGACATTATATAACATTTAGCTTAATGTCGCCACATATTTTGAGGAAAAATCACATCGACATTACCAACCATTCACTACAACGCTATCACCTAGTTTTTGACAAATTAAAGTGATATTACAAAGCATTGGGCACCACATATTTCAACAGATTTAACATTTTAGTGGTCATGACTCAACGTTCATAACATGCGCCATGACATGGGAGCATGGCCTACGATACGCAATTAGTGTGGTGTAGCATGTACTGTGGTGATCCTCTCTGGTTTGTCCCGCAAAGATCCTTTATCCCTTCATAGTACCGGCTTAAGCTCCTTGTGCCCATCTTGAATGTCCTGCATCTCACCCTTCTTGTTTTTCTCCTCCACGACGTGGTGATCATGACGAGTAGAGTACTCCGCCATTTGCCATGACGAGCTTACACGCTATTGCTTCACAATAAAGTAATTTGTGGTACCACGGAGAATTGCCTCCACAATACCAACCAAAGGGAGGCACTTGCGCCGCATGACTTAGTTGTATACCTCGCTAGATTGGTTGTCATGATACCATATCGAGCATCACTCCCGCCATGTAGCAATGACCACTTTCTTTAGGCTCATGCTCAATCCAATCCGAGAAGCATTTCACATGCAACCTCGCCTTCCTCGTCACACTAGGACCATCTATAAATAGTCGGGTAATGCTTTTGGGGCTTGGTCACCCTTGTAGCATCCTTTTTGTTGTCTCCTTCGCGGCGCCCGGGTTCGTTAATCCGTAATCTTCTAAAGCGCTTCAAACTTTCGTTATCGGTTCTCGTTGCACAACCACTTGAACAGTTCATCAAGTCCTTGTTATGAATTGCTTGTAGAAGTTTGCACCCAAGTGCCTCATGCACCACCGGCCTCGCAGATCCACCCATGGAAGTGGTTCGCTTTCCTTGTTGTAGCCGAAGTTATTGCACGCAGCAGTTAGCATGTCGATCATGTATGACGATATGTTAGGACGGCCTCGCATAATAGAAATCCTCACATTCCTCAGAACCACAATCACCGTCCATGTTCTCACTTTCAACGAAGTTTAATGCCACGGAAGAACTTGATTGTTCCCGCCATCGCTATTGCAACAAGATTCCGCCCATGTACTTTCTAGTCAGAATGTGACATCCACACACAAGATTGACTAGAGTGGCGAATGCATTAATTCATGAACCAAAGGCTAAGAATGCTCGCTTCAAGACTCTTATTACCCCACTTAGGATGCATGGAATCTTGAATGTCGACATGAGTACCGGATTCCTGCCTTTGTATGACTTGAGTAGCCCGGGAGGTTATGGTAGGAGTCCTCGAACGCATTCAAACCTTGATTCCAATGCCTTCAGCTTTTCTCTCCACGCCTTGGTATAGCCGATTGTGTATCGAACCTTGCCTCAATCGTTCAATGAAGGACTGTGGCTCAAAATCTACATTATTCATGATCTCACCGCATATGAGGTTCGCGATGAAGCCCGATGATGATTCTCGTGGGACTCGCACCGACTTAGCGATTTACACATGTGTGAGGGACCACTATAGAGCATTTCCAAGAGGTGTCCCACTTAGGCTAAAATACGCACTTTCTAAGGGCATCCTCTATGTCGCCTCTTCACGTCAGAAAGCATCTTGGGTTACACTTGACATCTCGTGAATGTATGCCGCACCGACAAGGCCCAAAATTTGACCACCTCTTGCACGGCCTCTTTGCATTTGTATAAAATCCTTGCTCGACCTCATTTTGGTCGACTAAACCAGACACGGAGCCTTCTAACAATGAGGTTGTCGAATCGGTATGTGTTCCACTCCAATGGAACCGCCAGAAGATCGAGGAGGCCAACTAGGGGTGAATAGGCGGTTTTAAAATATTTTGGCTAAAATCAAGTTTTATGCGTAATTGTAAATCAAACCAGCTTTTGCTCAATTAAAACCTAAATTAACTAGTCTTGACTAAGTGCACCAACAATATAAGACTACCGATAAAGATGGCAATCATACAAAGATATGTGAGCAATTTAATTCTATAAAAGTAAATTTCACAAAGTAAAACACAAGAGAACAAATCACAATGACACAATGATGTTTTACCATGGTGTTCGGAGACTTGTCTGCCTCTAATCCACGCTGAGGTAAGCCCAAACGAATTGGACCGACTCCACAAATTGAGCCAACACCTCTCGAGGTAAGTCCAACCAAATTGATCGGCTCATAACTCGAGCCAACACCTCGATCCACTCTGGATTGCTCTTTCTCCACTGAGATGGTGAGCACCAAGCCACTCACAATCGCCGGGTCTTCTCACAACCATCTTTGAGAAGATCACCGCCACAACTTCTCCAAGCCGCCTAGGTGTCGGCAAACACCAAGAGTAACAAGTCAAAGACGCCACTTGAACAAATCAAGTGTCGGCTCAAGTGGATACACCATCCATCGCCTAATGCAACACATGCACCGTGTTTTGCTCTCTAAGCTCACTAATTGCAAAGACATACACAAAAGAGATGAAATGGCTTGCTCTTTGCTCAAAGGAATGAGAATAGCACCAAGAGATTCCCCACAACCAGCCACAAGGGATATTTTTACCCATACAAGGAAAACTAGTCGTTGGAGGAAAGTTCCGTAAAAAACAGATAAATCGGTCTAACTGTTAACTAATGGCCGGCCAAACCGCCAAGTTCTAACGCTTATAAAACTAGCCGTTGATACACCGACAGTCGATCGTTCACAAGGACGGCCATCGATCACCAAGAGGGCAACAAACCGCCACCAAAGAAAAGCCGTAACCGTAAAAACATTTTCTCCGAAAAGCACACCGCACTAAAGATCAGATTGTCGCTTTGTGGTAATACCATCAGATAAATGCAGCCACACCGCTTTGGGAACAAGAGCAACTCCCCAAAAATAGCTTCTCAAAAAAAAAACATACCGCATTTAAAACAAGTGGTCATACCATCGACCATGGAGCGGCCGACGGTTAATATATGGCGGTCGATCGACACCCCACCGGTCGATCGATTGACATGGGCGTCGACCGCCCAACGCCAACAAAGATGAAAAATAAATATCACACTCGCTTCAACTCAATTTGCAAAATACATTTGCCAATTGACACACGATGCAACTAAGGGATGAAAGCGAGATTCTCAACAAGTTACAAAATACATTTGTCGACTTTTAGAATCAACACCATAGGGAACAAGGTACATGGACTTAAACCATTTGCAAAACACATTCAGAAACTAAAGTCACATGTTACAAGGATTATGCATAAGCAACGACCATTTGCAAAATACATTCGCAAATATTGGCAACATGCTAACGAGAGTCGAGCAAGCACAACGAGCTATCAACACATGACTAACTCAAGCTACTAATCAAGACCCTCTTAATAGTACGGCAATCTATGCTAGCAATCCAGTTTTTCAACCAAGCACTAAGACCAAGAAAAGGCTAGGAACATATCCTTAGCCCTAGCTAGTCATACCTTTGTTTTACGATTCTCTTGAAGCTTGATTATGCACATCTTCTTCAAGCTCCGGTCATTGTCTTGATATGCATCAACACATGATGTATCCTTTACTTGACCTCCATCAACACATGATGGATCTTTTCTTGATTTGATGATCAACTCATGATCATCTCCTTTTGGGATCTTGATGTGCATCCTTTACTCCAAGCTCTTGACTTGAATATCATCAATACATGATGATTTCTTTTTCGAAGTTATTGATATGCATCAACACATGATGCATTCTCTTCTTTGAAGTTTGACTTGATGATAATCAACTCATGATGCTATTCCAAGTCTCCATCATCGTGGAACATAACCTATTTACCCAACTCATGGAAAATATTAGTTCCACAACATAATTGTCATTAATTACCACAATATACCATTAACTCACAATTGTGGGTCAAGATACTTCAATATTTCCTTCTTGGTAATTGATGACAACCATCACAATTGCAAATAATTGAATATAAAGCCATATGAGTATATATGAACTACACAAGTTTTATATACTCAAAGAATATGTTTCAAAGTAGAGATCCTTAATGTAAGAGGATAAAGAATATGGATCAATACTAATGAAACCACAAAACATAGAGTGAACTCCCCTAAATGTGTGCATACACTAATGTGTAATAAAATTATATGCACATATTCAAGTTAAACTTTTAGAGGAGTTCAACCTATATTTTGGATCCGAGGAATACAACAAAATATAAGAATATGATGTCGAGTGCATACCTCCATGATTTTCACCTTTTTCATCCAACCGAGATGAAAAAATAGGTATAACAATAGAAGTGTTAGTCTCACCTATAGATTTGTCATTAATAACCAAAATACTCTATTAACTCATAATGACGGGTCTAGATTCTTTAATCTCCCTTTTGGTAATTGATGACAAATCCTTTATCAATAGCAATATTTAGATATAAATCAACATAAGTTAATAAGTTAAGCTATTGAACTATATATATTCATGTCATAAGGTGAAATCATAATATAATCACAAGAGAGAATATATTAATCATCCACATGAAAAACATATTGATCATATAAACAATCTCCCTTTTTGGCATTACTCACCAAAAAATCCTAAACAAATCTAAGACAACATAGAGTTTTTGCAAAACAATGAGCTTGGCAATTTAATTCATTTTATTTTGATAATTGAAATATTCTCTCCTTTTGAAATAAGGTTTTGTTTTCAAGATATTTGAGGAAACCAAAATAGGGCACAAACTCCCCTTAGAGCATGTATAATGGGCTTATGTTAGCCGCCTATAGTCACTACCACATAGGATTTTTGCTGACGTGGATAAAAGATAATGAAGAGAGAGAAAGATGATGTCTACAACTCAGAGTCGATTATAGCATCAGAAACAAGAAAAACATTAAAAGATTGTCTGTTCTATAAATACAACTAAAAAGACAGCAGCTGTCTGTACCATTGTATGAGCTATCTTTAGTGTTGTCTATAGGTGACATGGAGAGTTGCTATAGACAGGGGGTGTCTGTACCATTGTACATGCCCTTATGTTCTTAAGGTCCAAAGAGGTATGTGCATTAAATTCCTTAATGCATTTTTTAAAAGGTGTGGAAACAAACTTCAAAAAAATCTAAGATAAATCATGGAGCTAGTCCTTATAAATACACATACTTTTCATTGTGGGAGGCTTAAACAAAATTCAACCATTTCAAGATATAAAATCACAAGGTTTCGTAAAAACTAAAAATTTCTGTGATTTTAGATTTTACATTTCATTTAAGCTTCAAAAGATAGATGAAAAACGGATAAAAGAATTCCAATAAACTGGGAAAATTTGGCATATAATATCAACTATAGGATCAAATCTTATTATTATGTGGTCCGCAAATTGTGAACCCATTAGGAGATACAAAAATCACAAATCAGCTCAAAACATGCAAAAGTCTGAATTTTCAGATTTGATCAAAGTGAGAAAAGTCAAAACTTTTCAAATCAAGTTGAAATGATGTGAAATTTTGCATAAATAAACTTTAGACTGCTAGGAATCTTTTTCGACAAGAATTTTTGAAAGAGAATTCTCCATTCAAAAGGTATTCAAATAAGCTTTGGAGGCCAAATTTTTACTTAAATGAAGACAAAGCAAAACTTTTTCAAATAAAGTCCAAAAGCTTTGAAATTTTCAGATATTAACTTTGCACTACTTCAAATGTTTCTCAAAAATAATTTTGGTAAAGGAAAGTTATTTTGGGAGATATTTTGAATTTCTTGCAATCAAGAACCATATAGATAAAACTCTCTAAATATATGTATAGAGAGATGTGAAACGAAATTCATGCACATATGAGTCTTTTATGAAATTTTCATGGAGTTTTCTATATATTGAATACAAGGAAGCATGACACAATTGATAATCAAGAATTGAATAAGCATGCAACATTAAGAAGGATTCAAGATGAACATATCTTGGACAAGGATACATAAGGAAGCATAATTGTAATCATAAACATTCAATTTGTCCAACATAAGTCTAATAGCAATTAAGATTAAAAGCATCCAAGGTTCAGTAAGCTTACACAAGATAATACATGAGTGAAATTAAGTTTATCCTTACAAAACTAGGTCTATAGACCTAAATAAGAGCACTAAGATCTCGAAGCATTGAGAACTAATAAGTCTTTAAGGTCCTAAAGGAGGAGGAGCATTTGACGTGGATGGATGATCACTACACTGAGTGAAGGAGGGAGGGCAAAGACCACGTCCAAACCTCTGATAGACAAGAGGCACACGCTACTGTTGAAACTCTATGAATCTCTCATCCAAGTGTGTGACCTTCGAGTCAGTTTCATCAAATCTTGAGTTCAATCCTGCTACCATGGCTTGAGTCTCAATCTGATTTTCATGCATCTGATCAAACTTTGTATCCATGCGATCAAAGCTAGACTGAAGGCGCAATAGAGCTATCATGACTGGATCCTGCTCCTAAGGAGCATGCTGCCCTAGATGTCCCTAAGGAGACAAACCTTGCCCTTGAGGTCAAGAGGAGGTGGAGGAGGAACCCGAGGAGGAGCATCTCTAGGTATGTATTCTTTGTGCTCTATATCACAAGGATTGTCAAAGTCAATCTAACTTTGAATGAGCTTCATTATGTAGGAGGAAAATACATACTATTGGTCTTATCTCCTTTGATGTGGCAATCTATCTAATGATTAAGTCCATCACATCAATCCATGTGCCATCCATAATGTATTTAATTACATTCCAAGCACGCCCATGTATCTCATCATTATTTTCACTCCTAGGAAAAAATGATGCTCTCATAATCCTCATAATAATATCTGGAAGAGGAGAAGACCACTTACTCTTCCACGGATAAAATAATTACCTTGATCATAAAACTCATCCACTTGAGTGAGAGCAAGAGGTTTCTAAATATGTACCTTTATCCCTCTAGAGTCTCCCAAACTTAAGGCACTCAGAAAATCATCCTTAGAGGCTTCTAGCTGTTGTTGTCCTGTCATCAAGATGAGATGGTTATGGTTAGGGGACACATAAATAGTTGTATAAAATTGATGAATGGCCTTGGCATGGAAATTGCATCTTAATGAAACCAATGAATCCAAGAGTACATTTCAAAAAGACGATAAAGATCATATATAATCGGATTCGCCCCAAGTAACTCTATTTCACAAATCTATGATTAGCAAACTTCTTCTTGGCATAATATATCCGATAAACTTTCAATAAACACGATGTGAATATACCCATGGTAGTATTTCTTGGAAATCAATTGATTGATATGTCTTAAAATGGTGTATTGTTCACTTTTGATCCTTGACACATCAAGTCCAATAAATTGAGATTGATCAAGAGTTTCATCCTCGCCCTCATCCTTCTCATTGTCTAATTCTTCATAATTGTTGTCACCGATGTCATTGCTTTTCACTCACTTCTTCATCTTCTTCAATCCCTTCTTCATATTCATCTTCAACATGTTCCTTTCCTTTGAAGAGGCGGAGCCACAGTAATCGACTCACCGTTTTCTTATGCAAAGATTGTCACGTAAAAGATTGCAAAGATTGTCAAGTAAGTTCAAAGATTAAACTAACAAACATCTAGAATGCCATCTCGCTACCCTCTTTGTCACAGTGGTCGATCACGGTATGGCTTGTTGGACCGATATTATTGGTCGGACCGATCATATATAGCTTCGGCCGACCGCTAGTGACAAAAGGGCAAGTGATTTTGAAATCAACCAAAGGTTGCAATTTTGATCCAATGGCATAATGTATACTCATTAATCTAATCACAATCTATTTGTAGGTTAAAATATTTGCCGCCAAATTGAATTGAACTTAGGATTTTATGGCAAACCCTAGAAATTGGGGAAATTCATAATGTGAATAGATTGCAAGTAGACAAGGAAGGTTTACCGCTTAGATGAAGAGGGTGGATACAAAAGATGAAAGCTTGATGAAATTAAAGATCAAGTAGTTGGATTTTGAGAGAACACTTCACCTAGGTTTTCATATTTTGATGAGATGAGTCAACCAAAATTCAAACCAATTGGTGGAATGAGAAGAGGAGGTGAAGGGTAACTTTCGATTACCTGAGCACCAAGGAGATGGCCGGAGAGGAAGATCTCGAGGCCCTTGTTGAGAGATGAGAGAGAGAGAGAGAGAGAGAGAGAACAAGGGGTTTTGTTGGAGGAAGAAACAAATGGGGAGGATAATTGTTCGGTGTTGGAGATATAAGATCTTCACGCAAAACCGGTCCAATTATTAGCACATGGCGGCTTGACTATGGTCAAGGTCGATTCTGGCTTAAAACCAAGTTGTCACAGATTCAAGATTAGAATTTGAGAAAGGTGAAAATGTTATATTTTGCTCCAAACTTTCACAAAATAATCAAATAAACATCTGGAGCATTTCCAACTTATATAGCCCTTTCAAATCCAATTTTCAAATAATTTTTATGAATTAAGCTTTTGTTTTCACAAACAAAACTTTATTTTCATAAAACTTCTTCAAAAGAACCAAAAGAGCATATGATTGAATTTTAAAGTATCCAAATGCATGTATGAGTTATGAATACCATTATGGACCTATTTACATGAATAAATTTGGCTCAAATGGCGTAACCCGATAAGTGCTAGAAAATGGCCACTTAGGTCAAAGTAGGATTTTGGACGAGTTTTGAAATCAAATAACTTTTGGCTAGGTTGGTCTTTTGAAAATCTTTTGAATACCAAAAAGTTTAGAATAGCAACTCTAGGTTTTTACTTTTGGGATGGTTTTCAAATTTCTTTTAGAATAGATTTTATACAAAAATCTAGTTTATGTCAAAAACAAGATACTATAATCTAGAATTTTCGCTAGAAACTTATTTTTGCTTAAAATAGGTTTTTCTTGAGCCAAAACCTTTGGAAAACCTTTAAATAGAATTTGTATACATATTTCAACTAGTTTTTCAAGATATACTAATAGTTATGAAATTTTTGACTTTTGACTAAATGGCTCAATTTTGAAAAACATTAATAGCACTTAATCAATTTGGCACACTTAGGGATATGATATACATGATTATGATTTAGCACTTCCCTTAACGCATTACTTACCATCTTGTTCAAGATTGAAATAATGAAGATTTTGAACAGAGCAAGAACGCATTTTGAAAAAGAATTTTATGAATGTAACCTACACAAGGCTAGGGCTAGATACTTCAATGTAAGTACTTGTTAATGAAATGGCTCGGCTTATGATATGAAATGATCATCCTCAAGCTTGGCTCCAATTTTGCACATAGTGGAATCCACCTCTTCATGTGTGAGCTAAACTTCCAAAACCTCTCAAGTACCTATTAGGCATTTAAGCGCATTTTAGTACCAAATAATTGGTTGGGTCTATGAATGTTAGTTACAATACTTTTGGGCACCCAAATAGCCCTAACAATAGTTTTATGTGAGCTAACATTTCTAGCAAACACATTGTCATTTTTATCCTTCCTAAGGAAGTAATCATTATTATAAATAATAGGCTTAGAAAATATAACATTGGAACAATCCTTACTAAAATGTCCCTTTTTCCGCAATTACAAAGAAGTTAGGCTTTTGCTTCCCTTTCTTGTAGGAACGAAAGGCGACTAGAGGGGGGCGTGAATAGGAGCTCGCCTAATTTTTCACCTTGTTCAGATTCAACACCGTGTTTACTTCAATAGTCGTGAGAGGTATGGAGATCAACACACAAGAACAGCAGAAGACTTGTGTTGAATCCAAACCAAAATACCCAAAGTAAAGAACAAAATGGGCTCAAGCTTTTGGGCGGTCAGACCGACGCTCATTGAGTGGTCGACTAGGGTGCGGTCCGATCGGCGGCAAAGGAGCGGCTCAATCGAACTTGACTGTAAAAAAGGCTTCACAAATTCAAAAACCAAAACGAAAATTGGTCTAACTTTTGATCTACACTACCAAACTTGACCAAATTTGGAACACACCTTTCTAAGGATATTAGGAACCTATTCTAAGTAGAGATTGAGTAGATCCACGCCAAAGTTTCAACCTTTTCCTATTTTACCGAATGAGGGTTCAAAACCGAGCAAAAACGAAAAACTTGATCCAAAACTTGCTCGTGGGAGATTGATGATCAAGATGACCTAGATGGGTTCCTACATATCACAGCAAGTTAGATCACGACAAGAAACCAAGCAAAAACTTATGGATCAAAGAAAGCCCCAAAATCAAGAAATAGAGAGTGAGAACAAATAGGAACTCATCTTTGTGCAATCTTGCATAGATTGATTCGAGGTTGTAGAGAGTTTACACCACTCCATCTAGTAGGACAAGAGCTCAATCCATGAGCACACCATCAACTCATCTCTAGAAGCTAACCTGTCTTCTTCTCTCTAAACCCTAACACACACTAGGGTTTCTACAAATGAAGTGCTTGGGGCTATTTGACAAAGACCCTCCTATTTATAGTGAGGCTTAGCTTCTAGAAGACTTAACCCTAATGGACTCCCGTCAAGGCCCAACACAAACGGGACACACGCACGCATCTTAAAACGTCGCTTTCATCTTCTCTTGACCTAAACCGCTTCTCCACGCACCGCCTTGCGCGCTGCTTTAGTCCAAGGTCACAAAAGCGTATTTGGTGAAATTACCAAAATAACCCTTCTTGATCTTTCTCTCAAGACCAAGTCCAATCTTGGTGAAGCACTCGCCACTTTGCCACGTAGGTTGATCAACGGCTCTCATCGTGTCGGCAAGTCTCTCCCGTCCGCCCCGCCGGCCACCATGGCACTTGCACCGACCTCGCGCCGCTTGATCCAACCCATCGCATCGAACCGTCTGCTCGGTCATCCTTGTCCATTCTCATACTCGCTTGAGTCACCCGACTCACCCAGATCTCGATTGTTCTCGACCTCGCCCCCAAGCTTAGTCCTCGATCCTCCTCGCTGCTGACCGTCATTGTCCCGCAAGCCACCGCATAGCAATAGACCAAGAAATCGCCTCGGGAACAAATTCTTCACAACTTGACCTACGTTAGCCAAAACATGCAATATGCAACACATATGTAATGAAATCCATGAACTTGACCTAACGAACACACATCGTGCCACACCGACGAGCGAAACAAGTCAAAACCGGTCGACCGCCACCCTTGGCTCGGCTCGATCGCTTAACGCCTGGCCTCGACCACCAACAAAAGGCCGGCCCGACCGCCCACTTGGGACTTAGCTAATTTTCCAACTCGAAACCGAGAGCTCTCGAAATTTCAAATGAATAGAACTTTTCACTAGAAGCTCCAAAAAATATGAGACCAAGTGCGTAAGAACCTCTCACTTACCTACACCTTCTATTTTTGGCTCACCCAAAATCCAAAGATCCTAAAGTGGTCTGGCCCGACCGCCAAGAAGAGCGATCGATCCGCACACACCCCGGTCCGATCGCCACCAAGGCCGGCGCACCATCACCACCAAATCTGAAAACAATCGAGCAAGGCCGGTCTGACCGCCAAAGTGGCTTGGCCGATCCGCTAGTGACCGACAACTTTTGAAACTTTGTCAAAAACGCATGATTTGACAAACCACAAAAGCCATTGCTAATTATATCATCATCCTAAGATCATGCACATATCCCCATGATATCCACAATCTCCCCTTGATGAACACATTGGCCAATTTCCCAAAAATGCAAAGTTTGAGATTTGGAAAGAAAAACTCGACAGCCAAGACAAAAGCACAACTTGGTCCAAATGCAAGAAAAAGCAAGGAAAATAACCAAGCTGGCTTCAGAATTGCATAGGCAAGTGAGATAAGGCAAAAGAAAGCACAAAAGCTTTAATTTCCAACGAGGTGACAAAAATCTCACTTAAGGTCCATATGAAAGAACAATTGTTCAATTTGACCTTTGATCATTGTGAGGAAGCACGAATTGAAAATCAAATTCAGAAATGGCAATAAGATGGCAAAAATGCATATGAGATGCTCCCTCACTATGATCCTTATAACCTCATGCAAATTTTATTTTTACCATTTCTCCCTTGACAATGGATTCATCAAGGTGCATAAAGGAAGATAGAGCATGAATGACATGGAATGGTCAGTAATTAATTCATTTTAGCACAAGGAGCCATAAAATTATCCATGAGGACTGCATAAGTATTACACCAAGCCATATTATGTGAAGAAGTTACTTCCTATCATGGCAAAACATGTACAACAAAGCTAAGGCCAAAATAGCAATAATCTGAAATTAAATGAATTGTAAGCATGGCAAGTTGCTCAAGATCATAGTTTAGCTACAGTGTATCCAAAAATGAGTCAAGCCATGTCTATAAGCAAAATGGAGCCCTAAACTAGAAAATGAGTCAATTTTGAGCGCTATGAATTCATTTAAGAATCAATTTGTTCAAGCATTTGGAATTTAGCACATTCAAAGATTTTGCTAAAAATTTTGGTTTTTATCTTAGTAAAGCAAGTCCTCGACTAGGAACCATCCACAATCGCCTTCCTAAGCTTCAACTAATTGATAATTTGTTTTCTTAGCATTGTGCTAGATCTCAAGCTCTTGTCACACCATCTCAAGCAATAAGCTTAAGACAAAGGGTCTAGGTCATCCAAAACTCCCCGAAGTTCATGCCTAGTGCAAAGGGCAAGCCATCTTATGAGAAAGAATTGGTGAGATCAGCTTTTTTGCAGTAAAAACTCATTTTTCATTTGCTTGACTTAAGAACTATCATAGCTCAATTTAAAGCTCAAAGTAAGTTCAAGACTCAATTTAACCTATATGACATGGCGTGAATTATGAGAGGATCACTATGGCAAAACTAGTCACAAGATCCAACAAATCATGTTTTGATTCAATTTTCTCACGATAATAAAGCTAGCATGGCAAAAGCTAAGCTATACATGAAAAGACATAAAAGAAATCTAGCAAACTAGCACAAGACATGGCAGGTATAAAATAAGAAACCATGTCATACAAGGATAATAATCAAAGCTCCACAAGATTATATTACAATGCAAGTTGTGATTTTAAATGCAAGATGATACAATGAATGCAAAAGAGCCAACTCCCTCAAAACAAAGCCAAGAGGACTAATAACCCCCAACTCTCCCCGCAAAAAAAGCAAAACGAGAAGAAACAAGAGCCTTAGTGAAAATATCCCAACTCCGCCGCTTCAGACTCTACAAAGTGAAGCACAACATCACCCTTCTCTACATGGTCTCTAAGGAAATGACATCGAATGTCAATGTGCTTGGTCCTAGAGTGTTGCATCGGTTTTTGGCAATGTTTATGGCACTAGTGTTGTCTGTAAAAGAGGAACACTACCCAAAGATAACCCATAGTCTCGCAGAGTAGACAAAATCCAGAGATCCCGAGAGCAACCATCGCCGCATAGCCATACATACTGCCTCGACGCGGACTATGCAATGAGGACTTCTTCCTAGAAGACCAAGAGATAAGAGATGTGCCTAAGAAATGACAAGTGCTGGTACTCTTCCTATCCACTCTACACCCCGCAAAATCAAGATCGAAAAAGTTCGAATGGAGAGAGCAGAATCAAGAATACCAAAGTCCAAAATCAAGAGTGTCCTCAAGGTACTTGAAAATGCGATGCATCGCTTGACGATGAGAGGCACGAGGGAAGCTCAATCGAGCGCATGCACACACACAACAATTGTATGTCCTACCAATGCCGGAGATAGAGAAGAGAGCCAATCATATTGTGGTACTTCTTCGTCCACGGGCTCTCCATCCACATCAAGGTCCAAAGACGGTGGATGTGGCAATGGGAGTAGACATTGGCCTATCGCTTCCCATGTCGGGTTACCAAGAAGGTCTTTTGTGTACTTGCTTTGATGAATGAAGGTGCCTTCTTTCAGCTTGTTTGACTTAAAGACCAAGGAAGAAGGTCAATTCGCCATCATGCTCATCTCGAACTCCTTGCTTATAGAATCTGAAAATCTGGACACCAAAGCATGAGAAGAACCACCAAATATGATATCATCCACATAAAAAGTCACTGTCATGCCTGAGAGTGAACAAGGTTTTATCTACTATTCCCATTTTGAAATCATTTTTAAGCAAGAAACTCTTAAGTCTATCATACCAAGCTCTAGAGGCTTGCTTCAATCCATACAAGGCTTTAGAGAGCTTAAACACATGGTATGGGAACTTGGGATTTTCAAAACCAGGGTCGCTGACAAAGACCTCTTCTTCTATGAAGCCATTTAGGAAAGCACTCTTGACATCCATTTGATAAAGCTTAAAGCCCTTAGATGCCGCTAATGCTAGCAAAATGCTAATGGCTTCTAATCTAGCTATGTATAAAGGTCTCCTCAAAGTCTAAGGCTTCTACCCGAATAACCTTGAGCTAAGCAAGCCTAGCCTTATTAAGTAACTACCAACCCATCCTCACTTTGCTTATTTTGAAAACCCATTTTGTTCCAATTACATTATGATTAGGTGGAGGTTCAACTAAGGTCAGCATCGTTTCTTTCAAAATTTTCAAGCTCTTCATGCATGGCATTGACCCAAGAGGAATCAGATAAAGCATGGGTGACATCTCTCAGGTTCAAAAGACGCTGCAAAAGCGTAATGTGCATGAGAATCAAGAGATAAACCCGAGCGAGTGACTCGCCTATGAAGATCCCCAATCATCTCGCTTCGTATGGATGTTGTCATCGAATGTGAAGAGGAGGTCCTGGTGCGTAGTGGCCTCTACCTCATGGATCGTGAAGGTAGGAGCAGAGCCACTGGATAGTCGGTGAAGGTGGGAAGAGGCTGCTCATCAAGCCGGAGAAGTAGAAGGTGCTCTCCAACCACCTCAAAAGTGACCGGAGGATGGATTGGTCTTCATCTCTCGTGGTCGCCGCTTTCGACTAAGATGCTTTCTTAAAACTCGCGGTACCTACACCATCTAAGCCCAGTACTGTGATCAGCTCTCATCAAAAGTGATTTCTGCAAGCCTCAATAATTTTGTTAGTATCCAAATTAAAAACACTATAGCTATGAGAATGAAGCATGATATCCAAGAAAAATACCATCGTAATATCTTGATTCAAAT
>JAYEVD010000499.1:0-107385 GCA_036346405.1 Phyllostachys edulis
TAACCGTTTGTTCTTGCAGCACTTGAGAGGACAACACTGCTGCTTCGGCCGTCTTCGTCACGGAGGAGCGCAACATATGACTTCCTCGCCCGGCAGCGTTGTTCCACTATCGACGGCAATGAGCCATGCTCGCGCGGCATCGAGCGTGGGGTTGGATCATTTCGCGTGGCATTCATCGCGCCGTTGCGGGAAGCGACGACGGTGGGCGAGCGCGCCTGCGGATACCGTGCGATAGCGATCTGGCCGAGGTGGCGAGGAGGATCCTCGTCGACACAACAACCTACTCGGGGCGGCGGCGGGAGGATCCTCGTTGGCACAACAACCTACTCGAGCAGCGGCGGCGGGAGGATCTCGTCGACACAACAACCTACTCGGGGCAGCGGCGGCGGGAGGATCCTCGTCCACACAACAACCTCGCGGTATGCTTTAGCGTAGTTACAACAATTTTCGTTGCATAAATCAAGGACTAACTCACTAAGTACCCTTCCGCGGGGATGAGCACGAGAGTGGATCAGCGGTACTTTCCAGTTTGATCGGGACACCTACAACTGCGGCGCCTCCACGCAACACCCTACTATGGCTACGAGATGTCGCCGCCCCACAGCAGGTTTACCTTCCGAGGATCGCTCTCGCCGTCAAGACAGCGGCGGGGAGATGTACCATAAGTAATGTCATGGTTGTATAATGCATATTATATAATATCATTGTGTGTTGTGCCATTGTGATTTATGTAGTGCCAGTGTGCAGTATGACATTGTGATTTATGGACACAAAATGTTATCCGAAATAATCAGTACAAATGACAACCCGGGCCCGCTACCTTGCGGACGCGAATTACCTTCATGCGCCACTACGATTCCTCCTCGGGCCGCTACCTCATGGGCCTTAATTTCCTTCAATCAATTGCAATACCGTCACATGCTATATATGGATGCTTTGGCTGCCATTCACCTCACTCTTCATTTCGTCCTCTCCTTTCTTGCAATCTTAGACGGGATGTCTTCAGCCTCATCTAACTTTCGAGTGAGAAGACAATTGCAATCACTTCGGCAGCAGCTGGTTTGCCCTTGTTGCAGTGATCCGATGAATGTTTTCACCTCGCATACACCAACGAATCCATCCGAGTGTTCATGAAGTGTTCAAATCTTACGGTAACCTGCGCCTAATCAATTCCATTGGCTTGACATGTTGTTTTTTCACTTCAAGCTGATTCCTTTTTAGAGCACAACATGTCAGTTCTGGCAGTGGGCTGACGAAGCTATCCCAGTGTTTCAAGATATTGCAATGCAAATTGCAGCCTTGCAAGATGACTCTCGTGGTGTTCTTGCATTTAGATCGATGGCTCGACCCTCCAGACGATGCAGCGAGAATGAAGAATAGACTCAAGCGATTGGATGAAAGGATGGAAAGAGTTGAGAACATCTTTGAAGAAATTAGTTAAGCTAATTAGTTTTGCGGTCTTTCTTCTATTATTTCTTGTTGTTGCCAAGTAGAAGTTCAGTTGTAATGGGATTTAATGTCCACTCTTTATGTATGCATCCCAGTCCATCGTGAATGAGAATAAACTAGTAACATTATGTACCCATGAATGCGTTTGTTGAATGCATATCGCGCGCCTATAACTTAAAGCACACGACACATTGATGCAACATGTCAACTTCGATAAAAGGCAACATAGCAGCAGCGTCCACCATTTAGTTACATGCTTTAGGAGATAGAACATAAGTGCGTACAAAGCGGGAGACTACGGAGGTACAAGCTTGTCGTCCATGCCTAATGGTAGAAGGTGCCTCTACATAACCCACATAGAGTGTTCTCGGTTAGGCGCCTCGGGCGTGGTGGCCGTCGTTGTAGTAACCAGCGCATGTCACGGACTAGGGTTGGCTAGCATGTGGGATCATAAGAACTTCCTATGTTCATGACCTCCTCGTTGCCCCTCATCGCTGCATCTGTGGCGGAGGTCATCATTTTGCTCCTTGAGATCGTCAATTTAGCCTCCAAATCAAAGATTCGGTTCCACAATATATCCCGTGCCTCGCAACATAGTAGCGTGGGGAGGATCGATCCGGCGGGTAAAGTTGCATTTCGCCATCTGCTTCAAAGGGCGGTTAGTGTGGAGGATGTATTAGCGATAACATGAACAAAACTATTTACCCCGTAGTATGGGCATCGGAAGAAGCGTTGTCGCCATCGAAAAAGCGATCTATGACCTGCTGCGCTAGTGTCCTCCACAATATGCGCATTTACGGCCATCTGGGTTGAAGCACGCTTGTTACGGCATCAACCGTGGTTAGGGCGAAGTCCTCCTCCTTTCTAGGAAGATGCGCCTTGGTGACCGGTTGGACTGGTCACGGCGTTGCCATCGTATATTCTTGTAAGAAGGACAAAAGTTCTTCTTCCTACGGTTTCAAGGGTGAGTGGTCCTAATTTGAGGCGTGGGCGTGCATTTTATAGCCTCGCGAGAGACTAACTCAGCGGGTAATATATTAGCTTGAGATGACAACACCGGGCGAAGCGACTCTGCGCGGTGATCGAGACCAAAGGAGGCGACTTTACGTAGTGACAAGACCACAGGCGGCTTTGCGCGATGACAAGACCACCGGGCGGCTTTGCGCGTGACAAGACCACAGGGGGCAGCTTTGCGCTTGATAACACCAAAGGAGACTGACTTTACTGCGGTGACAAGACCACAGGGCGGCTTTGGCGTAGTGACAAGACCACAGGCGACTTTGCGCGATGATAAGACCAAGGAGACGACTTTCTCGGTGACAAGACCACATGGGCGACTTTCTTGATGACAAGATCACGAGGCGACTTCGCGGTGATAAGACCAAAGGAGACGACTTTAGCGATTTTGGGTTTAGGTTTAGGGTTAGGCTTTTCGGATCGACTTGACAACCTGACCACCTCGCCCGACTTTTAAGACCGAAAAGATAAGACTACGCAAAGAAAGGCGTGAAAACACTCACTTAGCCGACTTTTAGGACCGATAAAACTGACACTCATAAAGCAAGCCATGACTTCTCCTTTGCAAAGTAAGGCGTGACAACACTATGCCTCGCTTGACTTTTGGGAACCGACATGACAACACTCTACCTCCTCAGCTTTTCAGAATTAAAAAACAAGACTCTCTACTCTGCATGAAATTAACCACACCATGCCAACCATAGAGCTTATAAAAGAGGGTTGAACCAAACCCAACTCTACACAACACTACACAACACATACCCAGCTATGGACTCTTGACAAACTTCTCGCAAGGTTGTTGAAGAAGCAAAAGTAACTTAAGCGAGAGAAGCGGCTACAATACCCGGATAAATCAATGAAAGATGCTCGAGTACCACCACGTTTTCCAATCCGCGGTGTGTGTGTGGCGAACGGCGAAGATCATGATCCACACCCGAACACAGCGCGGGCGTACTACACTTGCGGGCACCACCTCGTAAGTGTTTCTTTTCGCGTATCGATTTTCCTCTCCCAACGTTCAATTCCTTAAATTTTAACTTCATCCCCACGTAATGGCGGCACGAGATCTGGCGCCACTTCTTCAGCCGGATCGGCGGCCCGAAGATATGCGACAGGGGCATTCATCAACGGATGTACATCTTGAACTACTCGGTGCGGGCGAGAACTTCGTCTTGATGGAAACCTTACGTCTGCGGACCCTATTGAGGAGGCAACGAAGAGCCCGATCTACGCTGGCGTAATCCATACCGGCGGCGTGAGTTATCAGAATTTACATCCTTATTACGTTTTGCACTCTCACGGTGTACTTACATCATAGAATCGCGGGACATAGAATGGTAGGACATGGGCGACTTGACATACCGGCGTGGACGATCTGCGACAAGGGCAAAGGAAAGGCTCATGCGTCCGAGCGACGCCCTGGCGTATCGATCGCCGGGCATAATCCATATTCACGACGTGAGTTACGAAGAATTTACATCATTTTTGCAATTTTCACTATACGGTGCACTTACATCATGGAATCGCAAAACATGGACGATTTCGACATACCGGCCCGGCGTGGGCGATCCGCGACAAGGGCAAGGAAAGGCTCATCTTGTCTGAGCGAGCCGCCACGGCGTATCTGATGCGCCGGGCGTCAGTCGTGTCGATGGCGTGAGTTATGCATAATTTACATCCTTTTTATGATTTTAAATATATGGTGCACTTACATCATGGAATCGCGGGATATGGGCGACTTGATATACCGACCGCGTGGACACTCCGCGACAAGGGGGCGAGGAAGGCGGTGAGGAGTTCAACGCCGAGCTAGCAAGGAAGGAAAATGGTCGGTCCAGCGATGAGTCATGTCTTTACGTAGTAGTCCCCGTCCTACCCCCATGTTTTTACTATCCCTAAAGGCATGTATACTTATAAGGTCCGGATGCTTGTCCATGGTGTACCATAATAGTAGTACCAAAGATGACTAAAGCAATTAGCCAAACCATCATGCCATGTCCTTTGCGTGTAGCGATGCTACATCGCTCGAAACCGTAATTTTTTCCCCATTTGTGCAAACCTTAAACTTTGTTATATCCGTGTTATGCGATTTTGTTTTGCGTATATTTGTATTGTTATTTTGTTTTCCTATATTTCTCGCATATATCCGGTGTTATCCGGTGTACATTATATGTGTACTAAGCCATATATTATATCGATATCTCGAATGGAGTTGCAATGCGCTTTTTTTCCATACATTCCAAGTCACATGAAATCATGAAACCTAATGTCCGAAACCTAAAATCAATTCTTATAACCAAAATCCTAAATTTTTGAGACAATTCCATAACACATATCAAATTATCCAAATAGTACACAATCAAGTCCTTTGTACAATTCCAAATTTTGCGAGAAAATGTAACCCTAATTTACAAACCTCCGTGCCGTATTTCTTAATGAATGTTTTTTATAAATATCGATTGCCCATTCAAACCCTTATTGAAATAGTGAACAAAACCTTGATTAAGTGAAACCGCTAACCCAAGCTGGAAACCTAATTTTTTTCCCCATTTTGCAAACCAATTCTTTTCCATTCTTTTTCCAAACCCTATCTCCATTTTGCTTCTAATCTTGTGATCTGTGGTCGAAGGAGGTTCTTTGCCGAGTGGGGCTGGCAGACAACTAAAACTGGCTTCTTAGAGCACGATAGCGACAATAGAGTTCTTCTTGAGTCTCGATTCGGCATGAACTTCGATTCTTCTTAGTCTCGATCGAGCATGAACTCGATTCTTGCCATCCAGGAATGACGACCGCGTGCTCGGGGGGCTAGAACGGGAATTTTGACGATAAGGGGGCCAAAACTGGAATTAAAAAGTGCTACAGGGCTAAAACAATCCAAACTTCGAGGAAGTTAGGGTTTAGGTTATTCTGATTTTTATTTAATTGAAACTGGCTGAGACTTAAGGTATTTATTTAACATAGCAAATCAACTCCTAAAATTATGAAAATTTTAGGGAGACTTAACTTACAGTGTAGATCATTGAGGAATTTTTCTAGGGGTTTATTTGTAGTATATTTTTCCCATAAAATCTCTTAGGTTTATGTTTGCTTGCATTTTAATTTATTTGATTTATGGAAAAATTTGCAAGGTATGCTTTGAAAAATTTTCCCAATTCATACTCGATGTAATTATGATAAGTTTGGATTTTTATTCACCAACTTTATTTTAATTTATTTTATTTATCCCATAGGTTTATGTTTTCCATAATTTGATGTTTAGGTTTAAACTCAACCAAAACCCTGAATAGAATTTCCAAATAAATGGAATGACAAGAAATGCATAAAAAGTTTTTAAAAAGATCACATTTGTTTACACATTTGAAATACAAACCCTTTTTCAGGATGTTACATTGTACATCCAAATTTTTTGTGAAATTAACCAAATAACTACTTGTACAAGGAATGATATTTACTGCAAGCCCCATTACATTTTCAATTTCTGTTGCTTTTTTCTTAAAAGATAGTTATGAAAAATAAAATATAAAAATGTTGAATAGATTAATGAAATTAGAAAATTGTGAAGTGGAGTAGATTTAATGATATCATTTAGAGCTGGCTCTTCACCTTGTCCAGTTCAAAATCATCGAACAAATTATTAAAAAATTGTTTAATTACTTTGCCCATTTGATCATTTCAACTGTAACTAGCAAGTATCCTAACTCTTGATAGATGTGTCTATTGACCATGGTGACTGTAACAATGCTCGGCCCATTCGTAGTGCAGCTCATGGGGTCCATGTGGAGTTGTGGTGGTGGGTTTAGTCCCACATTGGCTGTCTAAAGTGAGTTGTAGTAGCATATAATGCCTGGTGGGTCCAAACGTAGCACCTTCAGGTTAACCTTTTTACACGAAGCGAGGACGAAAGTGTAAGCTGAGTGCTATGTATGTACGCATCCGCTCCACAGTGGGTTGGGCATTGAGCGAACTGTGGACTAGAGTATTACATATGGTATCAAAGCATCAACCTTTGCTGCACGAGCGTGTGCAGGGGCGTGGGCATATAGCGCATAGCACGTATGGGCCCGGAGTAGACACATAGCATGACATATGTGCCGGCACTAGACGCATGGACATGTACCGAGGGGTGGTTCTGGGCATTTATTGTGTGTACGGTGTGCTGCCAGGGGCATCAGCCCTTAAGGAGGGGTGAATGTAATACTCCAGCCTGTTAGTGTGGTCTCGCATGTGGCCTAGGTGTTGTAGTGTGGTAGGATTACTCTTACATGGAGAGTTGAGATAGGTTTGGGCCAGCATATAAACCTAAGCGTTTCAAACATAACACCTCTGGGTTAACCATTTTACATGAAGCGAGGACAACAGTGTAAGTATAGCACTATGCATACATGAGCAGATCCCACAATAAATTTGGATGAATTTTGGACAGTGTGTTGCGATGCAGATCTTAGGGTAGGGGTGTGAATTTACTATTGTCCCCCAAAGCCTACTTCAAAGTTTATTTTTATAGGCAACATATATGGCCAACTATAAATTAAACTAAATTTTATATGGAAGGAGCGGATCATGAACGTATGTAGCATAAACAAATATTAGATGAGTTTATATGGATCAGATTACATGAACTTGGTCTTTTAGCACGGGACGACTCTATCGGTGACAAGTTGGCCCTACTAATTGCACTATGTGAGCCCCTTATGCCAATGAGAGAGTTCTTAGGGCGTGCCAATGCTAAGAAAATGCCACATCACCCAAGTGCTAGGTTTACTTTTCCCTCTAGTGTTTTAGTACTCATTGTTTATCTCCCATCCTCTCTCTCTCTCTCTCTCTCTCTCTCTCGATCTCCAAATAGCATTTGTTCTATGATTCTTTCTCAAACATCACCATTCACCACCCTCCTCTGTCTACTAACTTCCACTCTCCTTCACATGCCCCTCCCTATTTAAGCACCCCCAAGTCCAACCCCCCAAACCACCAACAACGGCCGGCACTACTACGAGGAATCGACATCACGAGCCGGTTCGAACCGTCATCCGAGCGGTTTCGAACCGTCTATGTTTGTTGATGCGTGATAACAGGATATTATCACGAGCGGTACAAAATCGTCTGTGATACGAAATATCACGAGCGGTTTTATTAAAAAACCGTCGTGAAGTCAAAATATCCTGAGCGGTTTCAAGCGAAAACCGTCGTGATCGAGAATATCACGAGCGGTTCTAAGAAAAACGTGCGTGATATGGAAAATATCCTGAGCGGTTCTAAATAAAAACCGTCGTGATTTTGAATATCTGACGGCTTTTGTGTAGAACCGTGCGTGATATTCTCTATCCTGAGCGGTTTGCGGTCGAGCAAATGCGTGATACTTGCCTTCATAGACGGTTTTAACAAAAAACCGTATGTGATAGCTTCGTACCCCCTTACAATTTCTTTGTTTTCTGGCTAGCCTCGGGAATTGCTAGCCATGCCCTCTGAAAAACAAGCATTCACGAAGCAGATTCAAGCATTCACAAAAAAGCAGATTCAAGCGACCATGACAACTCAAAGTGATCATTACTCAAAATAAATTACAAAAGATCGCATTTGTTCAAGTATTGTCGCTATAGTTACAACTAGATTACAATTGTTTTGCGTTGAGAGGTTTTAGTGGGGTGATGCTACAGGTTGGTGACGGAGTGAAACTCTCTGTTGTCGTTAATGATTTACGTGTTGATAAAGTGCGAGCTTCCTCGAATGTCCTTGATCTCTTCATAGCAGTGAATCACATTGTAAATTCAAGGCACTGTCGCTAGCAAAAGTAAAGTGGTAAGATATATATATTTAAATTTATAATTAGGAAATAATTATTTGAGATTGACAAACCTCGGGATCCTTCTTCCTAGGCTGTGAGGATTAGGCGCATATGATAGTAGGCGTAGATTGCACATAACTCATCATCTTTTTCTTTGGCGGCCTTTGCAAAAATAGAATTACATATATAGGTATAGTCGGTTCGAGCGCGTTATTATGAAGTATGATATAGGATTATCGTGTTGTAGCGTGCGTGCAGAAAATCCATCATGTGTGTTAGTTAGGCGCTCTTTCCATTTATATTCCTTTGTTGGCAACATAATTGATGAGCGACCTACATGATTGAAAAAGGTTATCCTCGGCCATTTCAAGCGAATGAAGACTATAATAGAGTTATGTAAGGAGGAAATGAGCATACCTCTCAGTATTCCTCTTAGAGTCTTTGAAGTCATGCTTGTTTGTTTAGGGAATCAAGGTATATCACATGGTTCCTCTTGGGTATAATAACTAAAAGGATCGATGGTACCTACTCATGTATGTCGCTATAGTCATTAAACCTAAGTTTGTCTTTGCGTATAAAGTACAAATAAAATTTGTATAGCAAGTAGTGACACTTACCCCTGGTTGTAGGGCACCACTATGTACTTCATGTTAGATCGGCGAAGCAATGACCTCGTTATGTATTTCTCGGCGAAGGATGAGTCTTGTTGGATGGTTTGCAGCGATACCACATGTGGGTCGAGAAACCCTTGGTTCTTTCCATTCCGGACATTTTTGACATGTATCTATACATAAGCAATGAGTTGTGATATTTATTGGTATTACATGAATGTAGAACTTGATTATGCGCGCTTACGATTGTCAACATCGTAGAAGCGAGGCGTCGAGGCCAGCGAGGTTGAATAGTTCAAATAAGTCATTGAAGCCTGACGAAGTACCTCGTCCGTTGAAGAAATGCTTGTCCTCGTATTTGCGGTGATTCGATGTCGCACCTTCTTTTGGGTCTTCGCCAAGTACCGGGCATGCAAAGCGACAAGCATATCCGGCGTGCATTATCTTGCGTCGGAGCACAATGGTTTTCGATGATGTAGTTCCGGGTATCGCGGACTTCCGGACTTAGGGGCTTATGCGTTTGTGGATTCGATTTGGCCTTAGCGATTGGCGGCGTCTTCTTGTGAGAGCGACTTGGGAGCCGTCTGACGGCTTGCGCTTTTGCTGTTCCTTGGCGTCTTCTCCACGAGAATCGAAGAGGTGGCCTTATGAGGCGAAACATGAGGTGGAGTCATCGAGGTCCGTTGGAAGGAATAGTCGTGTCCACATCGGCGGCCTTCTTTGGGTCGAGCGATGTCCTTCTTGAGCCACTAGATAAAGAGAGGGCAGCATCCCCTAGTGTTGTGATCTCTTCGTTCGGGCAAATCTTATTGGGGCGGCTCGGAAATTGACATGTACCATATCCACTGGACCTGGCGTAACCGTGTGAGCCAGGTGGGCACCGTCTTTGCTGCTTGCCCTTCCTCGTATGGATACACCATCCTACTGTGACCTCAATACAAAGGACCCATCCATCCTCACTTGGAGCTTCTGGCGTCGGGTCCTACAAAAGCGATACACAATTAGCTAAGGCGTCCTATAGGTCTATCTTTGGTGCATTCCATAGATGTACGTTACCTTGATGTCGTCTGTCGGTGTCGGACGTCGTCATGTTCTAATTATCTTGGTGAATTGCACGCTACTCCGGCGTCGAGGAGGGCGCCTCTGAATTAGCGGGCGTGGCTTGCAGCCGTGGCTCATGAGTATATCCATTTGACTCTTAATCTTGCCATCTCTACTTGAAATTGGTTAGTAATCATACTGTACCTGGCGGTTTGTCGTGCTCGACCTTGGATCTCTTCCTAGTCCTATCGTGCGATGAGTCGTCCGCGAATCCATGACTCTAAGATACGTTAACCCTAAGGCCTCGCGTGCGACCAGGGTGCTCCTTGTTTCCCAAGGCCGTAGATAGTATATCATTCTCCTATGCTGCATGGAAGGAGCCTCGGGAAGCTTAGGCGATCAAATCCGCTGTGCAAGAGGTCATCATGTTATTATAGGCACTATGAAGTTATGGACTTATTAACAACTTAGTAGTTCGACATATTTACCACGTTGGGACACTTCACAGTCTGCTGGGTTTGTGAAGGAGATCTTTGCCGAAGGCGAGACTTGTGCCCTCGCTTTTAACGACTTAGGGCAGCAGTGCGTGACATCGAAGCGGGTTCTCCGTCTCCGCCGCCCATTCCTCGTATTTACCAGCGTACCCAGTGGTGCGAAGTCTGTCTTGGGTGAGTGTTTAGATGTCTGGAGAGCTTTGTGCGCCGCACTTTGCTCATAAATTGGCCGTCGTTTTCATAGCCACAAAGGTGTCCCATGCTTCCGCGTCAAGAATTTGTCTTTGCGTGAAGGCGTTTGACCGTGTTCACGTGCCGTGACAAGAATGCTCTTGAAGGTCCTCCATGATTTACCCATCGTGAGCATCGCCGTCCGTCATACGCGTGCCACATATTATACGGAATAGTGAACTTCTCACGAAAGTTACGTCCCAATGGCGCCTTCGCTTCTTCGTTAGGTCCTTCCACGTTGGTGTGGTGATGAGGACCCGTTCCTTACAAGTATCCATGAGATGGTCGGAATCTACGCGTGATCTCTTGGGACTCAAAGGACCCCAAAGTCCTTGACCTCCATGATGACGGTCGGCCCGTAGGCATTTTCGATTGTCCTCTGCCATCTCGCTTCCGTGTCATTATAAATCGGCGGTGGCGGTGGCCTCGTCGGCGCCTCTTCCATCTCTTGATTGTCGGTGTCGGTGACCTCGTCGGCGCCTCTTCCATCTGCGGCGTCGGTGGCGGCGGCGAAAACAGTGCCTCTGCCATCTCGCTTGCTATCTATATAAGTTACATATGCAATAAAATGGATTGCAAGTGTCCCAAATTAACATATACATTTAAACTTAATAATATGCTCAACATGTGCAATATTAGCAAATAATCATAAATAATTCCAGCATAAATATGAAACAATTAATCTCGAGGAAGAAATGCAGAGGTTGACTATAGAGATCAAGATGGCAAATGAAAAGTTGAATGAGCTCATCTGAGTACTAACATTCCTTAATCCGCTAGCTTCTCTAAGGAAGCCTACTTCATCGAGGCCGACACCTTTGGAGTGTGCCATTTGTTTCATCTTGGTGGAGGTGGCATGAAACAAAGGTACACTCAAGTGTGTCGAGATCGATGAAGGAAATGCTAAGCAAAGGTTTAATCTGTAGGGCTCGCCGCCTCCTACTCCTATTATGTGCTCTCGGAAGGAGAGTAGCTAAAGAACAAGTCTTTGCCATCTCAATCCTATTGTCTATACTCTTCATCGACCACTGACACCTTTGGAGTGTGCCATTTGTTTCATGCCGTGGAGGATTGGCATGAAACAAAGGTACACTCAAATGTGTCGAGATCGATCAAAAAATGCTAAGCAAAGGTTTAATCTGTAGGGCTCGCGCCTCCTGCTCCTATTATGTGCTCTCGAGAAGGAGAGTAGCTAAAGAACAAGTCTTTGCCATCTCAATCCTATTGTCTATACTCTTCATCGACCACGACACCTTGGAGTGTACCATATGCTTCTTGCCTTAGAGGATTGGCGGGAAGTAAAGGTACACTCAAGTGTAATGTCAAGAATCGACGAAGAAAATGCTAAGCAAAGGTTTAATGCTTCATGTGCGAGAAGACTAGCCTTTAATGAAGACAAAAGAAACAAAATAGAATCAAATAAAACTTTGCGAGCCCATATTTCCCGAGCCTACTTCATTGAGGCCGACACCTTTGGAGTGTACCATATGTTTCGTTCCTTGGAGGATTGGCCACGAAACAAAGGTACACTCAAGTGTGTCGAGATTGACGAAGGAAATGCTAAGCAAAGGTTTAATCTGTAGGGCTCGCCGCCTCCCTACTCCTATTCTAACACTCCTAACACTCCTTAATCAACGAAGCAAAGGTTTAATGCTTCATGTGCGAGAAGACTAGCCTTTAATGAAGACATAGAAACAAAATAGAATCAAGTAAAACTTTCTTTACGGATTGATGATATTATGTGCTCTCGAAGGAGAGTAGCTAAAGAACAAGTCTTTGCCATCTCAATCCTATTGTCTATACTCTTCATTAAATGAATATGATAATATAAATTCAAACTATGAGCTCTAAACAATACTTTGTAAGCGTCAAACGATCTCAGCTGTTAGCAGCAGATTAAACTTCGATCAAGCAGAGGTTGACTACAGAGATCAAGATGGCAAATGAAAAGTTGAATGAGCTCATCTGAGACAACTAGAAGAATCACAAACTAGTCAATAGAAATGATCAATTTGCAATAGAACTATGAGCTCAACGAAAGTAACCAATTAACATTACATCATATTGGCGGTAGCAAGTAATACAATAGAGCTCAAGTATGAACTAACAATCACATTCAATCTCGGTATAAAGGCAGAGTTCATCACGAGCATGTCAACAAAGCCCTTGATCTTGTGATCTTTGCATAGATAGAAACTAGTGATACAAATCTTTTGCAGAGCCTACTTCATCGACCACGACACCTTTGGAGTGTACCATTTGCTTTTTGCCTTGGAGGATTGGCAAGAAGCAAAAGGTACACTCAAGTGTCAGGGATCGACGAAGAAAATGCTAAGCAAAGGTTTAATACTTCATGTCTGAAGACTAGCCTTTAATGAAGACATAGAAACAAAATAGAATCAAGTAAAACTTTCTTTACGGATTGATGATATTATGTGCTCTCGGAAAGAGTAACTAAAGAACAAGTCTTTGCCATCTCAATCTTATTGTCTATACTCTTCATTAAATGAATATGATAATATAAATTCAAACTATGAGCTCTAAACAATACTTTGCTTAAGCGTCAAATGATCTCAAGCATTAGCAGCAGATTAAACTTCGATCAAGCAGAGGTTGACTATAGAGATTGTCGGGACCCAAAACTACGGTTCGGGACCCTCGTGTTTAACGCACTAGCCGAGGATCATGCTAGTGCACACAAGTGTCAACAAAGATGGCAATCGCTCCATACAAGCGAATAATAACATAAGCGGTTAACTTTGATAATCAAATAATGGTTTTGACCTTAAGGTCGAGTTTACAAATATTGAGCCACGCAGAGAACTAACATAGGAAATAAGCAATGGCGGAACATAAGCGGTAGTGGCACCCCATCGATTCGCCACGAGGCAACCGCGGGATCAAGACCTCACGATCGGGCACCTTGATGAACTTCGTCCTCGTATCTTTGGTGAAGACTCCTCCTCTGCTTGATTCGTCAAAACAAGCGTGAGTACACACCGTACTACTTAAGCCACACCACGAGATGCAATATTTACATGCGGGCTTATTACAAGAGAAAGGCTTTACGTGGCTCTTTTGCATAAATGCAACTTTTGCAATTGAATACAATTTAATAGATTAAAGGCAGTAAAACAAATAGACAATAATCATTTTAACAAGTTATTTCACAAAGACACACACAGTCTAACGGGTTATTCACATAGCTAAATGATTTATTCACATAGCTCCCTTCCCACAGTTTTATGAAAATCTACCCTAGTGTCAAATCCCGAGCATTGTCCATGACCATGACGCGCTATTGAATAGATTAAGTTACACTCTGCGAGAGGTTTGTACACTTTACCCACAAGATACAATTAGTGTAGCTAACACTAATCATAACAAAGCATTTGAGATACCTTATCTTACTATGCTAGGCCGTCTCAAAAGCAGACATGTGGTAAATGCAGAAGCTCAGTTCTTTAGAGCACATGGTGAGGTCCTTAATTGACCAAGGCAAGACTTCCACATGCCATCACACAGACACACAGATTAATATTCACATAGTCCACCACAGTTCACAGTCCACCCTTTCACACAGTTTCCACCACTTGCCTCGGTTCAATCCTTTTACCACCCCATTGGTTTTAAGTGCAACACATGTCACAAAGACACATAGTACACACAGTTTTTATCACATAGTTGCATATTCACTTAGTCAAATTTATATAGCAATCTACATGACAAAAGATTCGTGGCATGGCTAAGCAATCTACTCGTACTAACCAACCCACGTTGGTGCTACAATAATTACCAACTAAATATCAACTAGGGTGACAAAGGATCATGGCATAACAATTACACAAGGAAGACATAACAATTTGGAATTAACTACTACACCCAAAACATTTAAATAAATACTTGAATTAAGATCACGATAATTTGAATCAAGATACTTTTATAAAACTGGGAAGCAAGATGGTCAAGGGCATAGCTTGCCTTGAAAAGGATCTAGGAATTGATCTTGGTCTTGGAAAGGTCCTTCTTCTTCAACTCTTCCAGCAGCGTCGAAGTCTACTCGCAAACGACACAAACAAACAAACTAAATAAAAACCAGAAGCAAATAACTCCAATAAAATAAATAAAAAGCTCCAATAGATAGATCTGGATTTTAGACAAATTTAGGAATTTGAATGGATGGATTTGGAGTTAGGATTCAAAAGATATGAATTTTACAAGTTTTAACTTAACTCTGGAAATTTAAATGAATTTCTAAATTTAAACAAAATCAAATTTAAAAAAAATTTTGGTTTGATGAGCTAGATCTTAATTTTATATGAATTTAGAAATTTGAAACACCCAATTTGGAGTTTGGATGCAAAAGTTATGAATTTTACAAATTTAAACCTAAATCTGTTATTTAACAATTTTCCCGAATTGTTTTTCTAAAGGAAATTCTAATTATTGCGCAAGGTGGCGTCGTGAAGGATTTCGGAAATTTAAAAGAATTAAAGAATTAAGCGACATGTGGGACCCACATGTCGGTGACCCGACTCCACAGTGGACCAAGTCCACCGAACCATTGGATCTGGCGGCACGGGCGACCACGTGGGCACTCACGTGGCGCACACCTTGGCGACGCTGGCGCACACTGGCGGACACGCAAGCACGGGCCGAGCCTTGGGCCAGCGTGGGCGGCGGCGGCGGCGCCACGGAACCAAGGGTCCCGCGACAGCGGCTTCGCCGGCGAGAATGGGTGGTACCGGCGTGTAGCTAACGCTATTGCGAACACGAAGAGTACCTCCGGGTGGTTGAGGTGGGCGGTGGTGGCGGTGGCGAGGTCGGGCGCGGCGGCTCGGGTTTTGTCAGACAGCGCTCGGTGAGGCCTAAGCGACGGCGAGGTCCGGGAGGTAGAGGCGATGGCGAACTCGGTGGCGTGCTCCCGGCAGCCTTGGCGGACTCTGGCGTGGCGCAATCGAAAAATTCCACCCGTGGCGAGCTCTAAAACTCAAATGCTTGGCGGCTGGGGCTCGGGAGGAGGTGTGGGTTGGGGTTTGGGAAAAGGAGGCGGTGCGATCCGGGGTGCCTTTATAGGGGCGGGAGCTCGAGGCGGCGGCTGCGTGGAGGTCGTGGCGGCGGCGATTCTTGGAGCGTGGGCGCAACCGCCATGAGGATGAGGGGGTTCTTGAGGGGGTGGCGTGGTCGTGGAGGTCGTCTTGCACTCGCGGAGAGCGGGAGGTTAGGCGCCAGCGTGAAGCTCGGCGTTGACCGCTAATGGCGATTCTTGTGGCGCGTCAAGACGGAGAAAAACATGGCGAGGGCGAAGGTGGTGGGGTCCACACGTCGAGAGAGAAGCGAGGCTCAAGGCTGGTGGAGATCTAACCGCTCGGCGTTGATCAACGGTGGAGGAGGGTTTGGGCTGAGATGAGCGAGGATGGGCGAAGGAATTGGCCCGAATTCCATTGGAGATTTAAATAGCTTTTCCTTTTAATAAAATACGAGAAATTCAAATAAGCAATGGAAAATAGCAAAAGACCTTGGAAAAATTCGAGAAAATTCTAGAAAATATATCAAGCTCATAGAATCCAAATAAAATAGTTTTGACTAATGTTCATGTTGGAATTATTCATATTAAATTGTTTTGTTACTAAAGGTCCAATATTAAGCTTTTAATTTAAATTCAAATAAATCCAAATGGTGGACTCTCTCTCCTACCAACTATTCAAATGATTTTTAAAGCTCGAAAAAAATTGGGATGTTACAAACCTCCCCCTTAAAGGAATCTCGACCCGAGATTGGGCTAAATGGAGAAAAATTTGGGAACTCGGCTTTCAACTCTTCTTCACGCTCCCACGTTGCTTCACCTTCCGAGTGGTGGCTCCATTGCACCTTGCAAAAGCAATGTCTTGCTTACGTCCGGCGTTCTGCGACATCCAAAATCTTGACGGTTGTTCTTTGTAGGTGAGGTCTTCTTTAGTTCAATTGACTCTACGGTGCTTGTTCTTAGGCACGAAGACACTTCTTCAAGCGAGAGACATGAAAGACATCATGGACTCCGCTAGCGGCTGGCGGCTCAAGCGATAAGCTACTTCTCCACGGCGATCCAAAATCTTGAGCGGACCAACATACTGAGGGGCAAGCTTCCCTTTGGCGTGGAACCTTTTCACACCTCGAGGCGTAACTCGGAGATACACAAAATCTTACGGCTCGGCGAGATCACGGCGGCGATTATCGGCATAACTCTTTTGTCTCGATTGAGCTATCTTTAGCCTCTCTCGATCATGGACACTTGCTCTTACGCTTCTTGAATAATATCCGGACCAAAGGCATGCGTTCGGCGGTTTCGACCAGTTCAACGGGGTTACGCAAGCACGACCATACAAAGCTTCAAGCGGTGACATTTGTGGCGGCTTGATAGCTGTTGTTGTACGAATTTCGCATATGGTAAACTCTTATCCCAGCGGGTAGCATTTGCTAGAACACAGGCTCTCAACATATCTTCAATATCTGGTTAACCCTTCGATCATCCATCCGATGCAGGGGATGATCGCGATCTTGAAATTTAGGTGAGTCCTAAAGCCGTGCAAACTCGCCAAAATCGGAGGTGAACCGAGATCCTCGATCGACACTATCTTCTTAGGTACACCATGCAAACTGAAAATCTTTGACATGTCTGACTCGCTAGACGATCTCTGATGCGTGGTTTTATTTGGTAAGAAATGGGCAACTTTAGTCAAGCGATCTACTATTACCCAAATCGAATCGTAACGAGTGAGTCTTGGGTAAACCGTAATGAAATCCATTCGATTTCTTCCCACTTCCATTCGGAATCTTCAAGGGTTGCAACAGACCTGCGGCCTCGATGCTCTGCTTTAACTTTTGACACCGTCGCACAAGGCGACGAACTCTGCGACGTCTCGTTTGATTCGCCACAAAACCTATTCTTAACATCTGATACATCTTAGTACTACGGGGTGAATCGAATACTTTGAGTCATGGGCCTCCTTCAAAATCATTTGTCTCAATCCATCAATATCTGGAGCAGAATCGTCCATTGATCCACGGTATGTCACGGTCATCCTTTGTGAAGTCCTTGAACTTCCCTTCATCATCTTCTTCTTAATGTCGGAGAACTCGAGTCTTTAATTTGAGCCGTGAATCTGCTTCTCCAAAGTAGTTGCGCACTTCCAAGTTTACTCTGAATCCTTGAGACACTACTTCTAGCTTCGACACGGAATTCTTCTTGTAGTTACGAACAAGGCTCTTTCACTTCGAGCATTGCGGTGACTCTTCTGACTCAAAGCATCTGCTGCGACATTGGCTTTACCGGGGTGGTAATGGATTCCAAGATTATAATCCTTTATCAACTCTAGCCATCTCCTCATCTCATATTCAGTCGGTGAGTGAAAATATATTTCAAGCTCTTATGATCTGTGTATACCTCACAGCGATTACCGATGAGGTAATGACGCCAAATCTTCAAAGCATGTACCACGGCGGCTAATTCTAGATCATGGGTAGGGTAATTTTCTTCATGCGGTCTTAACTGCCTTGACGCGTAGGCGACAGCTCTTCCTTCTTGCATCAGGACACATCCTAATCCTTGACGCGAAGCATCACAATAGATATCAAAATCCTTACGGATATCCGGCAAAATCAACCTTTGAAATTTGAAGTCAAACCTTCTTCAATTCTTGAAAACTTTCCTCACAAGTGGGGTCGGGTAAACTTTTCTCTTTCTTCAACAATTGCGTAAGAGGTTTAGCAATTGATGAGAATCCTTCAATGAAACAGCGATAATATCCTGCTAATCCCAAGCTGCGAATCGAGTAGCGGTCTTGGGTCGTTCCCAATGTATCTGACTTTTACCTTACTGGGGTCAACTGCTACTCCTGCAGCTGTCATTACATGACCAAGGAAGTCCACTTCCTTCTTCCAGAAATCACACTTGCTAAACTTAGCATACAACTGATGCTCCCTGAGCTTCTCTAGGATTAATCTCGGTGTTGACATGTTCTTCTTCGATTTGGAGTAAACCAAAATGTCATCAATGAATCGACTACAAACTTGTCCAGATACTCCATGAATACCTTATTCATCATGTTCATGAAATAGGCGGGCGTTGGTCGGACCAAAGGACATGACTAGGAACTCATAATGTCCATACCGCGTTGAAAGCGGTCTTAGGTATATCCTTGGGACAGATCTTCAAGCGATGGTAACTTGATGCAAGTCGATCTTGAGAACACTCGGCTCCTTCATTTGATCAAGCAGATCATCTATCGGGGCAATGGGTACTTATTCTTGATAGTGACTTCATTGAGAGCCGGTGAGTCGATGCACATCCTCATGCTTCCATCCTTCTTCTTGACAAACAAAATGGTGCTCCCCAAAGGCGACGAACTAGGCCTCACAAAACCTTTCTCCAAAAGTTCTTCTATCTGTTTCTTCATCTCTACTAACTCATCGGTGGCATCCGATAGGGTCTCTTTGAGATGGGGCTGTTCTGGCACTAGATCGATGACAAACTCGATGTCACGATCGGTGGCATCCCAGTAACTCTTCCGGGAATACATCTGGATACTCCTTGACGGTAGCACATCTTCCAACGGACGGTCTTGAGCTATTGACTAACAAATGCCCATTACGCCTTGAGGTAGCTAGGAACTCCACTTTGTTTCCTTTGGTATCCTCGATTATAGCGACTCTTGACCACAATCTAGCGGCTTTGTGCTTGGTTAACCAATCCATGCCAAGGATGACATCTATGGTTTGGGTGTCTAGAATAATTAGGTTAGCTAGAAACTCAACTCGACTATGAGTAACAGCCCTAAACAACCCACATTAGAACTTAGCTCTGCTCGGTATTGGACTAACAGATGCGCTTAAGATGCATAACTTCCAATTTATTCTTGGTTGCAAAAACTCGAAACAAGCGAATCTGAAGCTCGAATCAAAGCGAGCAGGCAGTCTTGAATTCACTAGGAACTTACCCAAGTCTGACGTCTGGTGCTTCTGAGCTCCTTCAAAGTGGCGTGATTAACACGACCTCGACAACGGAATGGCGCTCCTCTGGTTGTTGGTTCCTGAGAAACTCCTTGGTTGTTCTGCGTTGGGGTCTTGGCGGTGTTGCTCCAAGGTTGAAGCGGACGGGGTGATAGTTCCTTCGAGGACACCGATTAGCAAAATGCCTGGTGGCGGCAATTGTAACACACTCTTGGTTCACTCTGCGGTTGTTGTTCCTGGGTGGGGTTGGTGGTGTAGGGTTCTGAGAATTCGAACAAAAGGGCGAGTCTTGAAGGCGGTGCGGTGTCTGAAAGTACTCTGTGGTCGAAGCGATTAAGCTATTTGTGGCACCCTCTTGCCCTCTGTTGTTGTGGTGATGGCTTCCTTCTTTGAATCATCCCTCGCTTGCGGTGGTCCTCCAGTTCCTTGCGTTTGTCTTCCATAACCAATGCCTTGTTAACCAACTCTGGAAGTGCAGGAAGGTGTGGGCAGCGGTGACTTGCGTACCACGAGTTGATCCCTTCAAGAAGCGACTCTGGCGAGACACAGCCGGAGCGACATCCTCTCGGAGCATAGCGAGCTAGTTGGGAAAACTTATTGAGTAGTCGATCATCGACATACCCTTGCTTGAGGCGCGGAACTCATCCTTCTTCAAATCCATGATGCCTTGAGTGCGTGATCTTGGCGAAAAACTGCGGAGAATTCTTCCCAAGTGATATTCTGCGGTGCTCCATGTGCATGTGAAGTTCTCCACCACTCGCCAGCCTCGCCCTCCATCGATGGGTGGCATACAAAACCTTCTCATGATCGCTGCATTGGGTGATCGGCGGCTTCCTCTCAATCACGCTGAAGCCAATCATCGACCTCTCTTGGCGTGACATGTCGAGAGAAAGTTGGCGGACGGGTCCTCATGAATTGACCAACTTGGATGGTCACGATGACGATGAGTGGTGGGGCTCCTCCACGACGATTGTTGTTGTTGTTGTTGTTGTTCATAGTGCGCATCGGTTCATCATCGTATACATCATCGAGTTTGTCTTTGCCATGAAAGCTCAGAAGTTACGCAAGTCAATAGGAGGTGCTTGGGGTGGTCTTGCTCCGTGAGGGGTTTGCTCGTTACGCTTGATCCTTGAGCTCCGGATCCACTTGCGGCGGTATGGCGATCTGAACCATCTGGTGAGGTTCCATGGGTCGAGATAAGGTAGAGAGCACAAGATGAGTTAAGAACTAGGCGGGAAAGTAGATTAATCCCAACAAACACATCTCAAGAAACTTGAATAAAATAATCTTCATTAATAGCTTAATAGCATGGTCGCAACAAATGCCTAAGGGCTTTTGCGCTCACACTTACCACAGGAAAATAAAGCGAACCTAAGCACACAAGCTACCGCCTAAAAGGCGACTATGAAAAAGGAAGCTGGCTAAGCGACTAGGCAGGAACTTAAACTAGCTACTCCTCGAAAGCCCCAGACCACGGCTGCGCTCACGCTAGTGTAGACTCAAGTGGTGGCATCCTCATGAATCGGTTCGATGCCGAGGCTGGTGCGGCGGGAGGCAGTGTCTTTGGAGTGCAGTCTGGTGGCTCCTCTGGCTGTCTGAGCTCATTTGGATCCTCTGGAATCTCCTCTGGGTCTTCTTGACTTCTTACGGTTCTTGGATCTTCCTCTTGATCGTCCTCTAGCTCATCTTGACCATAGAGAGCGTGCTCTAATCTGGCGATCCTTTCTTGGCTTCTTCGGGTTCGATAGGCGCACCTCGGCTCGGTGGCGGCCATCTCCAGCTGACTCCTCTGGCGGTGTGAATCGTGCGGATGTACCCTTGTGGCATTGCCCTCCCGTTTGTAGGCGGAAAGTGCGCGGATAGCTCCTGAGCGGCTACGGGATGGTAGCGGAAGGCGGTGTTCTGCGATTCTTCAGCGTAGATGTGGCGGACTCGAGTATGGCCAAGCGTGATGACTCTGGATTCCTTGTGTGAAGGTGATCCTCTGGTGAGATGTCCAAAGGTGGCTACCTCTAGTGTTCCTCTGGCGTGACCGTCGGGCGGCGAGACTATACCACGATCCGTCCATTGACCATGTACTCCGCCTCGGTACATCAGGCGTCGAAGCCTCAAGTGTCTGACAACTTCCTGACTCTGCGGCAAGTCCTCCGTTGCAATCTCCAAAGGTGCGAAGGTAAGGCATCTGTCAAGGCAGGACAAGGTAAGAACCACGTTAAAACAATGGGAGAGGAAAGAAATTGTAGCAATAGATGAGTCAAGAGAGATATAAGAGGAGTTAAGCAATTCATTTAGTCTTGTAAGTTAATTTTCTCTTAAAAATAATTTGGACACTCGAGCGGCCAATCTAACTAAGGTCTAGACCTCTGATCAATAATGGCTCGATACCACTTTTGTCGGGACCCAAAACTACGGTTCGGGACCCTCAGTGTTTAACGCACTAGCCGGGATCATGCTAGTGCACACGGTGTCAACAAAGATGGCAATCGCTCCATACAAGCGAATAATAACATAAGCGGTTAACTTTGATAATCAAATAATGGTTTTGACCTTAAGGTCGAGTTTACAAATATTGAGCCCACGAGAACTAACATAGGAAATAAACAATGACGGAACATAAGCGGTAGTGGCACCCCATCGATTCGCCACGAGCAACCGATGGGATCAAGACCTCACGATCGAGGCACCTTCGATGAACTCGTCCTCGTATCTTTGGTGAAGACTCCTCCTCTGCTTGATTCGTCAAAACAAGCGTGAGTACACACGTACTACTATAAGCCACACCACGAGATGCAATATTTACATGCAGGCTTATTACAAGAGAAAGGCTTTCTGTGGCTCTTTTGCATAAATGCAACTTTTGCAATTGAATACAATTTAATAGATTAAAGACAGGTAAAACAAATAGACAATAATCATTTTAACAAGTTATTTCACAAAGACACACACAGTCTAACGGGTTATTCACATAGCTAAATGATTTATTCACATAGCTCCCTTCCCACAGTTTATGAAAATCTACCCCTAGTGTCAAATCGAGCATTGTCCATGACCATGACGCGCTATTGAATAGATTAAGTTACACTCTGCAGAGGTTTGTACACTTTACCCACAAGATACAATTAGTGTAGCTAACACTAATCATAACAAAGCATTTCAGATACCTTATCTTACTATGCTAGGCCCGTCTCAAAACAGACATGTGGTCGTACAGGAAGCTCAGTTCTTTAGAGCACATGGTGAGGTCCTTAATTGACCAAGGCAAGACTTCCACATGCCATCACACAGACACACAGATTAATATTCACATAGTCCACACAGTTCACACAGTCCACCCTTTCACAGTTTCCACCACTTGCCTCAGTTCCAATCCTTTTTACCACCCCATTGGTTTTAAGTGCAACACATGTCACAAAGACACATAGTACACACAGTTTTTATCACATAGTTGCATATTCACTTAGTCAAATTTATATAGCAATCTACATGACAAAAGATTCGTGGCATGGCTAAGCAATCTACTCGTACTAACCAACCCACGTTGGTGCTACAATAATTACCAACTAAATATCAACTAGGGTGACAAGGATCATGGCATAACAATTACACAAGGAAGACATAACAATTTGGAATTAACTACTACACCCAAAACATTTAAATAAATACTTGAATTAAGATGCGATAATTTGAATCAAGATACTTTTATAAAACTGGGAAGCAAGATGGTCAAGGGCATAGCTTGCCTTGAAAAGGATCTAGGAATTGATCTTGGTCTTGGAAAGGTCCTTCTTCTTCAACTCTTCCAAAGACGTCGAAGTCTACTCATAAGCGACACAAACAAACAAACTAAATAAAAACCAGAAGCAAATAACTCCAATAAAATAAATAAAAAGCTCCAATAGATAGATCTGGATTTTAGACAAATTTAGGAATTTGAATGGATGGATTTGGAGTTAGGATTCAAAAGATATGAATTTTACAAGTTTTAACTTAACTCTGGAAATTTAAATGAATTTCTAAATTTAAACAAAATCAAATTTAAAAAATTTTGGTTTGATGAGCTAGATCTTAATTTTATATGAATTTAGAAATTTGAAACACCCAATTTGGAGTTTGGATGCAAAAGTTATGAATTTTACAAATTTAAACCTAAATCTGTTATTTAACAATTTTCCGAATTGTTTTCTAAAGGAAATTCTAATTATTGCAAGGTGGCGTCGTGAAGGATTTCGGAAATTTAAAAAAATTAAAGAATTAAGCGACATGTGGGACCCACATGTCGGTGACCCGCTCCACAGTGGACCAAGTCCACCGAGCCCCTTCTGAATCTGGCGGCACGGGCGACCACGTGGGCACTCACGTGGCGCCTGCCTGGATGGCGCGGCGCCACTGGCGGGCGACACGCAAGCACGGGCCAGGCCGACGCCGACGTGGACGGCGGCGGCGGCGGCGCCACGGAACCAAGGTCCCGTGACGGCGGCTTCGCCGGCGAGAATGGGTGTCTGGCGTGTAGCTAACGCTATTGCGAACACGAGTACCTCCGGGTGGTTGAGTGGGCGGTGGTGGCGGCGGCGAGGTCGGGCGGCGGCGGCTCGGGTTTTGTCAGACAGGCGCTCGGTGAGGCCTAAGCGACGGCGAGGGGTCCGGAGGTAGAGGCGATGGCGAACTTCGGTGGCGTGCTCCCGACGAGCAGCGGCGGCTCTGGCGGCGCAATCAAAAAATTCCACCGTGGTAGGAGCTCTAAAACTCAAATTGCTTGGGTGGGGCTCGGGAGGAGGTGTGGGTTGGGGTTTGGGAAAAGGAGGCGGTGCGATCCGGGGTGCCTTTATAGGGCCGGGAGCTCGGAGGCAGCTGCGTGGAGGTCGTGGCGGCGGAAGCAGTGAACGTGGGCGCAACCGGCATGAGGATGAGGGGGTTCTTGGGGTGGCGTGGTCGTGGAGGTCGTGCGCTTTCATGAGAGCACGGGAGGTTGAGGCGCCAGCGTGAAGCTTCGGCGTTGACCGCTAATGGCGATTCTTGTGGCAGCGTCCGCACGGAGAAAAAACGGCGAGGACGAAGGTGGTGGGGTCCACACGTCGAGAGAGAGAGAGAGAGGCTGCATGGTGGAGATCTAACCGCTCGGCGTTGATCCAACAGTGGAGGAGGTTTGGGCTGAGATGAACAGGATGGGCGAAGGAATTCGCCCAATTCCATTGGAGATTTAAATAGCTTTTCCTTTTTAATAAAATACGAGAAATTCAAATAAGCAATGGAAAATAGCAAAAGACCTTGGAAAAATTCGAGAAAATTCTAGAAAATATATCCAAGCTCATAGAATCCAAATAAAATAGTTTTGACTAATGTTCATGTTGGAATTATTCATATTAAATTGTTTTGTTACTAAAGGTCCAATATTAAGCTTTTAATTTAAATTCAAATAAATCCAAATGGTGGACTCTCTCTCCCTACCAACTATTCAAATGATTTTTAAAGCTCTGAAAAAATTGGGATGTTACACCGATACACAGGTTGGGTCGGGAAATATTAGAGAACAAGTGGCTAGTATGTTTAGAGAGATATTTGGGGTAGAGCCTAAAGGAAGATCACATTCATATCAAAAGCCATACCCTGATATTTATGATACTGTGCATATCCTAGGAGGTTTAAAGTTCTTGAGTTTGTTAAATTTACTGGAGATGGCAATAGGTCCACATTAGAACATATAGGCCAATTTATTGTGCAGTGTGGAGAGGCTAATGCTATTGATGCTTTGAAGTTAAGGTTGTTTCCTTTGTCTCTATCTCGCCTTTGCATTCAATTGGTATACTTCACTTACACCTAATTCGGTTCACACATGGTCCCAGTTAGAGCGAAGTTTCATGAATATTTTCTATCTTTGGTGATCTTGAGTTAAGATTGTCACATTTAACATCGGTTAAAAAAAGCACAATGAACTCATTCTTGATTACATTAGGAGGTTTAGAGAAATAAAGAACTGATGTTTTAAGCTAATGATTTCGATAAAGACCTAGCCGATTTAGCCTATTGGGTTTACTTTCTCACTTGAGGGAGAAGCTAGAAAACCATGATTTCCTAGATGTTAACCAAGTGTTACAAAAGGCCCTGACACAAGAAAGCCGGGTTAAGGAATCTAGGAATTTTCAGAGGTCAAGTGACAAAATAAAAGTAGATCGTCCTAATGTTCACATGCTTGAATATGAATCAAAACTTCGGGCGATGATGATATTGATGTACGTGTGGGTGAATGGGCTTGGTCTTCAAAGTCTAAACCATTAAGCTTGTTCAAACCTTAAAACTAGTTTGACAAAAAAATCGGCAAGAGGAAATTAAATACACCTTTGACGTTGCCAAGTGTGATAGAATTTTTGATTATTTACTGCAAGAAAAACAGATCAAGTTACCTAACAATCATGTTATACCAGCACCCGAAGAATTGAAAAGACGTGCGTATTGTAAATGGCACAATTCCTATTCTCATGCCACTAATGATTGCAATGTTTTTCGTCGACAGGTTCAATCGGCCATTAATGAGGGACGATTGAAATTTTCGAAAGGTCCAAAAATGCAGCTAGATCATAACCCTTTCCCTGTCAATATGATTGATTTCGAGAACAAGAAAGTGCTTATTCGGCCATCTCAAGCCGAAGCTACAAAAGGAAAAAATGTGATGGTAGACATGGGGGGCATAAAGGCATCGAACTCTGGGGCTGTGCAGGTTGTTAAGCCAAAGATGATCAAACCAAAAGGCCCAAAAGTTGATCATTGGAAGAGCAACCACGGTAAAGGAAAGGCCATCAAGAGAATTGAAAGGCCGAAACCTACGTTCAAGGAGCTTCTGGCCAAATATGAAGATGGTAAGGCTAGCCACAAAGAAACTAATCGGCCAACTAATTTCAAGCGGCCTAGATCACCTATAAAGCATGAGTTTGATGGTCGGAATCATCATCAAGAAGACTTCCATACAGCAGCACCTTATCCGCTTTTTGGGCCACCAATGCCTGTCCCATGGGGTCCTTCTCCTGTCGGTTTTCCTCCTTGCCCGCCATGGGGTTGGTATGGTCCATGGATGCCACCTCCAATGCCTTTAGGACCATTCCATCCGGGGTGGGTAGCACCTAGAAGACCCGTGTTTGATAGATTGTCACGTCCTAATAACGTCCGTTTTGATCAAAGAAATCGGTCTTACAATGGGAGAACTAACAAAGTGGTGAGGAAAGTGTATCGTATCAAAGGTAGTGATCGTTCGAGTGAAGAACCAGATGAGAATTCAAGGGCGAGAAAACCGAGTATCAAACAAGAAGAAGAGCAAGAACAGTCAGCTGCTATTGTTTCAAAATCAGCAATGGGAAGCACATAGCGAAGAAGATACACAGAGTTCGGATCTGAGGCGGCAGAAGACGTCTACAATAGCCATAAACAGTGCCATAGCTACAACACCCACGGGCACCAAATCATCTCTGACAAGAATAGCCGAGCAAACTACACTGCATGCTGGTTTTAAAGCACCAAAAACAGTAGGAAAACTTGGGAAAAAATGTCCTTATTACCTGGGACAAAGCCGCGACCTTGTTGGTGTCCTCCTGGGCTTTCTCATTCTCAAAAGAGGAGGTTGCAGCGGCTGCAAATGTAGGAAATTAAGGAGGCTAGAGTAGAAAAATTGAGAGATGAGATATTTAATGAGATAAAGCCGATGGTTCCTATCCGAAAAGAATGGAGGGTGAAGACAATTGAAACACCAGTTCAAGTGTATGATGATGATGAGGATGATTTATTAGATCATGAAGGGTCTCCAATGATTAAGGATGACACTCCCCCTCGTCAAGGTATGGATATAAATATGGTATTTACATTACCTATCGAATTTCAGATTACTAGTGAGAATGTTGCTCAGTTGTGTCTTGGACCTAAAGAAGCTATCTTTGAGAAGCCTGAAGAATCGAGCCGACACTTGAAACCATTGTATGTTAGAGGACATATCAATGGTAGGCCGATTTCTAGGATGTTGGTTGATGGTGGGGCTCTTTGTGAACTTAATGCCATACTCGGTCAAGAAGCTGGGGCGAGAGGACAACGAGCTCATGAAGACCAATTTGATGCTTAACGGTTTCACGGGTGAATCAACTGAGGCCAAAGGTGTTATATCCATGGAGCTTACTGTTGGGAGCAAGACTTTACCTACTGCCTTCTTTGTCGTGGATGTGCAAGGTAATTATAGCATTTTATTGGGTCGTGACTGGATACATGCAAATCGCTACGTACCTTCTACATTACATCAGATTTTAATACAATGGATCGATGATGACGTAGAAGTGGTTCAAGCAGATACATCAGCTTACGTTGCTTTGGCCGATGCTTCAGCTGATTGGCAGCATGGTAACATTCAATGTTTAACAAGTTAAGACCTTTCTAGTTATGATTACCTTAGTGTCACCAAAGATGGTTTTGTACCCGTGTCTGTACAGCCGGCTTCCTCAGCTCGGCTTAGCAATGTGGTGTTATAAATGAATAAGTAAAATAGCTTACAATGGTTGCAGCAGCGTACAGAGCAATATCGGTCAAATAAGAATGATATTTGTGAGGCTATTGATGATTTTGACGAAATAGAGAAATTAGGGCAAGGATTCTCGTCGGCTGACCCATTGGAGGAGGTTGATATAGGCAATGGGACTACTCCTAGGCCGACATTCATAAACAAAAATATGCCTGCTAAACATAAGTGCAAAGTGATAGAATTGCTTAAAGAATATGTTGATTGCTTTGCCTGGGAATATCATGAGATGCCAGGACTTAGCCAAGAGCTAGTTGAGCCTCAGTTACCTGTTAAGTTTGGTTTTAGGCCTCATAAGCAGCCACCTAGAAGGTTTAATCCTAATATATATGATCGAGTCAAGGAAGAAATAGGCCGATTGTTGGAGGCTGGTTTTGTTAGGCCATGTAGATATGCTGAATGGGTTTCTAACATTGTTCCGATTGAGAAGAAAAGTACTGGTAAATTGAGAGTGTGCATTGACTTTAGAGATCTAAATAAAGCCACTCCTAAAGATGAATATCCTATGCCTATAGCCGACATGTTGATTAATGATGCTTCGGGACATAGAGTAATTAGTTTCTTAGATGGTAATGCTGGTTACAATCAGATTTTTATGGCCGAAGAAGACATGTCTAAAACGGCTTTTTGATGTCCCAGTTTTGTTGGTTTGTTTCAGTGGTTTGTGATGACTTTTGGTTTAAAGAATGCTGGTGCTACTTATCAAAGAGCCATGAATTTAATTTTTCATGATCTACTTGGTATTGTCCTAGAGGTATACATCGATGATATAGTAGTTAAATCGGATAGTATGGATCATCACTTAGCCTATTTATGTCTAGCCTTTGAACGGATGCGTTGGTATGGTTTGAAAATTAACCCACTCAAATGTGCTTTTGGTGTATCGGCTGGCAAGTTCTTAGGATTTATAATACATGAGAGAGGCATAGAAATAGATCCCATTAAGATAGAAGCTATAAAGAAGGTGAAAGCGCCACAATGTAAAAGGGATACGCAAAAGTTTCTAGGCAAGGTAAATTATTTGAGGAGATTTATATCTAATTTGTCTGGTAAAATCAGCGTGTTTACTCCTATACTTCGGTTAAAGAAAGAGACCGGATTTACTTGGGAGGCAGAATAGCAACAAGCTTTTGAAGACATTAAAATGTATTTGTCTACACCTCCTGTGTTGAGGGCGCCCAAAGCTGGAACACCATTTCGGCTGTATATTGCTACACAAGAGGGTGTCATCGGTGCTGTTTTGACACAAGTATCGGACGGCAAGGAATATGTTATTACATACTTGAGTAGACGCCTGCTGGGAGCTGAGACAAGGTATGCATTCGTTGAAAGATTATGTTTATCCTTGTATTATGCTTGTTCCAAGTTGAGGCATTATTTGCTGTCTAGCACTTGTGTTATTGCCTGTCAAACCGATGTCACTAAGTACATGCTACAGCAACCAATTTTGAGTGGTAGGATTGGAAAGTGGGCTTGTGCATTAATAGAGTATGATTTGGCTTATGAATATTTGAAGTCTATGAAAGGCCAGATTGTAGCTGATTTCATTGTAGATCATAGGATCGATAGTGACATAGAGCTGGTTAATTATGTGTCTCTACATCCATGGAAATTATACTTTGATGGTTCGGCTTGTAAAGAAGGACAAGGTGTTGGTGTTGTGCTGGTTTCACCTCGAGATGTCACTTTTGAAACATCAGTTTGTTTAGAATACTTTTGCACCAACAACCAGGCCGAATATAAAGCTCTCTTGTTAGGATTACAAATTTTAGAGTCCATGGACGTAAAGAGTATAGAAGCATTTGGTGATTCACTGTTGGTGGTCCAGCAAGTGTCAAAGGTGTATCAGTGTTTTGATGGATCACTAAATAGCTATTTGGAAAAATGTTTGGGAATCATAGCAACTCTGGATGATTTTACTATTAGCCATATATCTAGAGAAGAGAATATTAGGGCAAATGACCTAGCACAGCAAGCATCTGGTTATCAAGTTAAAAGGGGTAAATTGTTCATGAAAGAGAAGCCAATGCTTGGAGGTGCTGCGATTTGTATGGCCGAACAACATGATAACGGTTCGGGTACTTTGGGAACATCAAGTGCTGTCGAGCCTCATGACTGGAGAAAGCCTTTAGTTAGTTATTTAAAAAACCCTAGTCAATCTGTTGATAGAAAGCTTTGGCGGCAAACATTAAGATATACATTGCTTGATGGAGAATTATATCGCCGAACCATAGATGGGTTACTTTTAAAATGCTTGAGTTCGGATCAATCTAAGGTTGCTATGGGTGAAGTGCATGAAGGCATATGTGGTACACATCAGTCGGCTCATAAAATGAAATGGTTGTTAAGAAGAGTTGGTTTCTATTGGCCGACTATGTTAGAAGATTGTTTTAGATATTATAAAGGGTGTGAGTCATGTCAAAAGTTTGGTGATGTGCAATTGGCACCTGCTGCTATGTTACATCCTATAATTAAACCATGGCCGTTTCATGGATGGGGTTTAGATTTTATCGGCCAAATACACCCTGCATCTTCTAAAGGTCATCGTTTTGTTTTAGTGGCCACTGATTATTTCACCAAGTGGATGTAAGCATTCCTCTTAGAAACATGACTCATAAGGAGGTGATTAGTTTTATTTTGGAGCATATTATTTATAGATTCGCATACCACAAACTTTAACTACTGATCAAGGTTCATCTTTTATGTCTCACCAAGTGCAAGAGTTTGCCGAATCACATGGAATCAAGCTCCTTAATTCTTCACCTTATTATGCTCAGGCCAATGGTCAGGCCGAGTCAAGTAATAAAACTTTAATTAGGCTCATCAAGAAAAAGATAGAGGAAAATCCTAAGAGATGGCATGAGGTGTTGTCTGAAGCATTATGGGCTCACCGTATATCCAAACAAAGTGCTATAAAGGTGACACCGTTTGAATTGGTATATGGGCAAGAAGTTGTTTTGCCTGTTGAGATATATTTGAAAGCTTCTAGAGTGGCTTGGCAAAATGGTTTATCGACTGAAGTTTATCATGATTTAATGATGGACAGGATAGATGAGGTTGCAGATGAGAGATTAAAAGCTTTGAGAGAAATTGAAAAAGATAAAATAAGGGTAGCCAAGGCCTATAATAAGAAGGTGAAGGAAAAAATCGTTTCAAATAGGGGATTTAGTTTGGAAAACGATTTTGCCTGTTGGGCACAAGGATAATAAGTTTGGGAAGTGGTCACCAAATTGGGAAGGTCCATATAAAGTTGTAGAGATTATCCCTGGAAATTCATATATAGTGCAAAATTTGCAGGGAGATAGGTTGCATAAGGCTCTTAATGGTAAATATTTGCAGAAGTAGTAAATATTTGAAGAAGTAGTTAATATTTGAAGAAGTACTATTCAAGTGTTTGGCAAAATGCTTGAGAAGTACATGGCCGATGAGCTGTTGGTCATCGTCCTATGAAATACACATATGGCCGGTGTTGATCATCGTCCTGAGAAACAATTGAAGATATTTTTGTGATAAACGTATTTGTTTACCAAAAAACAGGGGGGCATGTGTTGACGACAAGATTTAGCATCTTTAAAGGGCTTTAAAGACCTCTTGGGAGGTTCTGTTTTTCAACGCAGTATGACCGTGTGTTCCTTGGCGGTAGTACCGCATGCTGTTGGGTGGCATTTGGTCTTTGTTAAAGTCATAGTTTTCAGCAAGTAATAGCCAAATCAGTAGTACCGGCAAGTTAAGTGCGGAACTACCGCAATAATGCAGCGGTACTACAGCAAGACACGTGATCTGAGTAGGTTCTTGATGATGTCCGATTAAAAATGGACAGGTCAGATCATTGTGAACGTTCAGACTGTCCAAGCATAAAGGGACTTATAGAGCGTCCCATTGAAATCCAACGGCTCAAAAGCAGGTGAACGTTCAGACCGTCCGAACGTAAAGAGACTTGTGAAGCGTTCGATCGACCATTTCAATCTGGACCATCCACGTGGCAAAACACGAGTTTTTGAGGTCTTTTTAAGCGTTTCAGTAACGCGGTAGTTCTGCAATATGAGGTGGTACGACTGCTCAAAGGTAATACCGCATGTTTAATGGCGGTAATACCGTTTTCTTGGATCTACTGCTGAGCGGCACTACCACACATATGCAAAGGTATTACCGCAGGTCACATGATCTGAGATGGATTCTTCGAGACGTCTAATTGAGATCGGACGGTCCAAAAACAGGTAAACGTTCAGACCTCCGAACAGTGTCCAGATCTAACAACTAAAACACGTGGTCCGATCGGCCATTTCAATCTAGGCCGTCCACTTGGCAGGGCGTGTGTCTTTGAGGCTTTTGAAGCGTTTTCGGTGAAACGGTAGTTCCGTGGTGTGGAGCGGTAATACCGCACCAAGGTAGTACCGAGTGTTTTGTAGCGGTACTTAAATTCCAGAGAAGGTGTTTTGGAGATCTGGTTTACATGAAGAGCGGTATGACCGCAGTTTGAATGGCGGTACTTCCGCATGGCGGTAATACCGTGTACTCTTCAAGATCTCCTTAGGAGCGGCCATGTGACTCCATCATGGCCACTTAAGACCTCCCTAGAGGCTCTCACGTGGCGTCATCAGGACCGTTCAGGACCTCCTCGGAGCATGTACGAGGCTTGATCAGAACCGCTCAGGACCTCCCACGTGAACTTCCCATGAGGACCATCTGTACAAACAGTGGTACCGGAGGCTAACTGGTGGAATTACTACTTCAAGCGGTATGACCGTGCATCCGTTAACGGTACTACCGCGGTACGGTTGTTCCGATTGTTATTTGGCGGAACTACCGTGTTTCATTCAAGATCTTTTCAAGACCTCCCGCGCGGACCTTCTGCAAGGATTCCCTCAAGACTTTCCCGCGAAGATCTTCTATGTGGAAACTTACATGTTTAGAATAGGAAAGATATGTCAAATATAGAAGGTTTGAAGATTGTAACCGAATCATATCTGTAAAAATTGGTTCGGCTAGGAGTCCTGAGCTCTCACGGCTAAGACCTGCCACCCTTTAAATAGAAAAGGGTCATGGCCGATTGTGACATCAACCAATCAATCAAATACCAATCACATCTACTTTTATTCATAGTTCCTCCTAGTCCTGTGCCTTTCCAACCTTTTTGCTTCCCGTCCGGCAAGATCGCAAGATCAACCCGTGCAAACACCACCATGCTGCGCCACGACTAGCTCCGCCTAGGCACTACACGTTGGTGACGTGATCCGGAACGCCTCATCGCTGTCGTGATCGTCGTCTTGTGCGCAGCACAATTTTGTGTGCAACACCGTTATATCATATTGATGATTGCTGATATGAATTGAGTATGATTGCTCATTCATTGACTATATGATTATTATGTGTGGAGATAACCCATGTTGAGAGGTTGAGGTCGTGGTTGTGGCCCTGGGCTTTACCAGGCTACACCACCGTTCGTAGTATGACAATAGTGAGTATCTTTAGAAGGGTTGTTCTCTTCCTTGAATTTACTTTGGTCACTCTTGTCCAGTTGGGCTTGACGAATCTTTCTTCGGTTAGTAGTTTTATTCCTGTCGATGTGTTTCCATTGGCTTAATTTGATCTGTAACACAATCATTGTTTCCCCAACTGATGAGTTATTCTTGTGGCTGGTGAACTTGGTTGATTATCAGGTTTGACCTTTATATTGGAGTTTTGTCTTTCTCATTGGAAAACATGACCCACTTATTCGCTTGATGTTTTTGGTTAAAGAAATTGTCCTTTTGCAAGTCCTTTAGTACGTGTAGGCTTTAACTCAATGTATCTCTCTTGGATATTTTGAGTGTTGAAAATTAATGGTTCTCTTTTATAAAAGAAGATGTTAAACCCTTTAGCGATGTGTTGTCTTGGTTAAGTGAGAGGGTATAATCAAACAACAAATGGATATGATGTGAGTTATCAGGTTAGGTCTGTAGTGTGTGCATGAACGATCTTAACTAAGATCATTGAAAGGAAAATTGATTAATTTGGACGTGTCTTGTAGTAATTCTTGATGAACTGTGATTGTGAGTATGACTACTTAATTGGAATCAATAGAGTTAACAAGAAGTGTGGAACATTGACGAAATGGTTGATCATTATAATTGTTTAGATTGCTAAACTTGTTGGATTATTCGGTCTCAATGGATTAATCTAAGCGTGTAGGCGAGAGATATAAGGATGTGTTATTTGTGGTCTTAGTAGATAATAATATGGAATTTTCTTTAATTGGCTATTTGATGATCTTATTTACTTTGGTGGGAATACAAATAGAGAAAGGACCATCAATTCATCCATGGTTAAATAATCATCAATAGTTTATGATAACCTCTAGATTGAAATTAGTGTGAGCATTCCTAATAGGTGAAGGGTTGAAATTTGAAAGTGATTTATTCACGTGTGTTTCATGAGGATGAAATTGTGGCTACATGCCCGTGTTAAAAGAGTTTTGCTCTGATAGTGCGGTTGGTGTATTAGATATACTCTAGAATGGGTTGTCTACTACAATCTTATTGAGATAACAAAAATATTATGAAATAACCTACTGTGTTTCTTTTGGAAAGGTTTATGATGGGATTTAATAAGTGACCTGTATTTGCACGATGGTGAAATTGTCGAATGATAGTATGCCTTTGATGAAAGTGTTCTGGAATAACCTTTTAAATTGTGTAGAAGGTTTCCTCTAAAATAAAGTGGTTGTTGTAGTGAGGTTGTAAGAATTTGGTATAATCCCAATTGAGGATGAGATGACAAGGTGGTACGTAACTTTTTGGTAAGCCTTTGGGACTCTTTAAAGGAAGAGTTTTCAATAATGAACCTTGTTAAGAGTGAATTATTCTTGATGTTAGTAATAAGTTCTACAAGAGATTGAGCAGCGTTGGAGTGGTAATGAATCTTCTAGAGATAAAGTAAGTTTATTGCTTTTAAGTAATCCGGTTAAATGAAATATTTGGAGTTTTGCATTCGTGATCTTTGGGAGTTCATGATTTGTGTAGTAGATCTTTGGGAGTTCATGATTTGTGTAGTAATTGAAACTAGTGTGAGCAATTTGACGTGTTGGGAAGGTTCCGTTTGGTTTCTAAGTGATTAGCGTGATTTGGTTTTAAAGGCATTTCTTGTTTGGGTTGGCAAGTAATGTTGTAAACAAAGAAAATTGCTTCCTTTACTAACGGAAAATGTGTGCCATAAGTATTTGAGGTTGGAGTTAGGAGTTAGTAATGCGTGTTGCGATGAGAATCTTTTATTTTCAGCTAGTTCTTGTTTTTAAAAGAGTTTGTTTTAAAACAAGTTCTGTTGTGCATCCCGGGTTAAAGGGGGTGCTCATTGTTAAAGTGAAGAGATCGAATGAAACAAGGAACAATAGTTCTATGTATTATGTGTAGGTCGTGTGGTTTAGTACCAAAGGGAACGTTGGCCCAAGGTACACTGGTTGTTTCTGAAAGTTGCAGAGATTTGGGAGATAGTGTATTGCCAGGATCGTCTTGAGTCCTTGCGTGGGGCACAGATCGTTTTGTATGATCTAGTGTCGAGGGAGTACTGGAAAAATCTGAAGTGTGAAGTTGCGTTAGGGCCGTTGACCCACAAGTAAGACCGTGCCTTTGAGTCATGTCTGTCGAGTGACTCGTGAAAGGGTGGGACGAGTAATACGGCGTAACACGGCAGTTACGTCAAGGTGTGGTGGTCCCATAATTCTGAGAGGAAAATGACTTAGGAATTGGAGCCTCGCATGCGCGAGCAATATCCAGAGTTATTCACAGTAGGTACGTGGTAATGTTAGTAAGTTTAGCTGTGATTATACCTTGGCGTAAGTGTGGTTAGAATTCGGGGTCAAATTCTGTTTAAGGGGGATAGAATGTAACACTCCAGAATGGAATTCGGAAGAAAACAAGTACTCAAAGAGAAGGATTAATTAGAATTTGATTTGGGAGAAGGATCTAATGGAAATTAGTAAATTAAGCAGTCAACAAAGGGCAAACCAACGTTTTATCTCAACTAGGGCCTGGGCTTTGGCCCATGAGGCCTCTTAGTGGCCGGCCAAGGGGGGGAGGTGCCCCTTTTCTCCCCCCAAACCCTAGCCGCCCCCTCCCATTCTCTCCCACCTCTTGGCGCCACCCTCCACCTCCCCTTGGTCGACTCCTCCTTTGCCTCCAAAGACACCTCCCTCCAAAGCGCCTCCATTCCTGGTGAATCTCCTTCTTTGCTAGCCGATCGGAGGAAGAAGGCGATCTCCGTTGTGGTGGCCGATCTAGAAGAAGGAAGAACAAGGGAAAAGAAGGAGGAAGGGAAGAAGAGAGGGAAGGTGAAGGTGCGCGGGCTATGTCGCGGTCTATAGTGATTCGTCAAGGGTAACCGATGTTCCCCATTGTTTAGATGTTTAATTAGTTGTTTTAGCAATGTCGGTATTTAGGGCTGCTTAGGACAGATTAGTCATTCCTTTATTTATTTTGACGAGTGATATTGTTTATATATGTGTACCTATACTCGGTCGATCTCATTGTTGTTACTTACCTTTGGTCGGAGAGGACAATCTTCTGTCCGACATCCTTTACAAGGATCTCTGTTACTCTTTGGCAACGACTTCTAAGTCACTGTTGTATGGGTCCTAGCCGTGATCGTTCCATGAATGATTCCCACGCGACCAAACTTTTTTTTCAAAGAAACATACAAGTAACCAGAGCATAATAACAATAACTTCATGTAGTAATTCATATGCCTAAGATTATGAAGACTATATTTCCTCATTTCAAAATTCTGTTCTACTCTTCTTTGGCTACTGGTCGGGACACGGAAAGCCTCCTAGTCGAAGTCTCTCCTTTTTTTCACGTGGTCCTTCCCACTGGAAGGAGCTTCCTAGCGACGGTTCTTTTCCTACAATCCTCGTTGCCAGTCGGACTTGAGCCGGAACACGTTTCAAGAAGTTTCTTTCATGTCTTCAGTTCTTTGCAGTTCTTCCGAGCAGTTTTGGATACTATATATAAATAAGATTGCTTATCATCCATTGCATACATTCTTGCATATTTTCATCAAAGCAAGTTTTTTTCCGACCATATACTGCTTTGTTTGGTGTTTCAATTATTACGAAACAGATCTACAACTAGTCGAAATCATAAACTGGTTTTGACCAAATTGATTTCCTAGTATTACTACGATCAGTTTTATAATCAGTATATGCCTTCAAAACAAAAGGAATGGTTGAGACTTCAAGTTCTCTTTTCTTAGCTTACTGCTTATATAGTAAAGTTCTTCTACTATAAATCAGTCGGGGGCTAGAGAATATATGAGTACTTGAAAAGTCAAAAAGATAAACAAAAGACTTGCTGATGGCAAAAAGGTAAGTTTTATACATTTCATAATTCTTATATTACAATGTCCTATTCCTGAATGTCTCCGGACTAATTCTTCGCTTGATGGAGATCCGACTTCCATTTCCTTTGCAACCTTGTTTTCGAGAGGTTTCATTTCCTCGAGAAACTTGTTTGTATCTTCAGGCAAGCAGTTGAAGTCTTCTTCAATGTCTAGGAGATCGATGAAAGGTGATGAGGACATCAAACCTAAGGATGCAATCACTGCTTTGACCCGCTGCACTGCATCCTCTACTTCAACAACATCTTCTCCAATAAGACTTTCGGCTAATGCAATGCCATATTACTCAATTGGATCGAGCTACGTCTATATTCCATGGTGTTACGTCTACATGCCATGGTACTATGTCTACATGCCATGTTGCTACTCCACGTGCCAAGCAAGAGTTCATTTGGATCGTTTTGGAATCGATTCGCCTCCGGAGACAAAGACTTGACTTCAAACGTGCATAACTTTCACATACGGAGTCTGTTGGAGGTCCATGAGTACTTGATGGAAAGCTTGTTTCATCCTCTTTCCAATGAATCCAGCCTCACCTCTAAATTCCTTCTGTGCACATCGAAATCACCTAAATAACATATTGTATCACCTGTTTGGCCCAATTTGGGCCTTGCAATCGTACTCTACTTGGCCCATATGTCGGTGGGCCACCTAGGGCATGCGCACTATTCACATGATGAATAGTACCATAAATAGTACCACCCCCTTTGTTCTTAGATATGCGCGGCTCCCCCTCCCCTATATAAGGAGGCCGTACCCCTCTAGTTTACTTGGATTTTGTTTATGTTTAGTTTGCCTTCGTTGCAACTTGTATCTTCTGCGTGTGTCGACTAGACTACCCAGTCAAGATCCTTATTCAGAACCAACTCAATTTAAATATTTCACTTCCTATTTGCAATTTCAGATTGCCTTTTATCTCGTTCTTGCATGCTTCTTCAGTGTATGCAGGAATCGACCTTCGTGGTCAGGTCATCTAGGTATTCGTGCACGGTTGATAACGACTTGTCGAGCAGTTCAGCGATTGCATGGTTTCGAGCCTTGCAAGTTCATAGCCAGGATCGTGAGAGTTGAGCGACTACTACCGAATTTATCTTCTCATCGAAAGATCGGGCCAGAACAGGACCTCCGTGGTTCATCAGAAGGGTCGGAAGCCTTCAGTTTTGCCAACGCAAAACTAACTCCACTAGCCACGCTTTCTTTCATAGTCTGGGCATAGTTCTCTCAAGTAGTCTTGAGCAGACCCTTGAGATCTTCTAGAAGTTGGCCCAAGTAGTTTATTTTCTCTATTGGATCTCTTAAGATAGGCGGACTTGATTCTGATCCCATATCAAAGATCATCTTGTTAAGTGCATGGATCTTTTCATCAAGACTTTGCACAAGAGTTGCCTCCTTATCCTACTCAAATTCCAGAGCCTTCTTTGCTCTATTTAGTGCTTGAGTTTGCTCTACACGAGTAAAACAAGTAGTAAGTAAACATAATTAGAGGAGGTTAATAAGTCAAGTCTACGACCGATTACCTTCAATATTCTTTTCAAGAGTCTCATGTCTGGTTGTCACATCGCAATCGACGGTCCTTAGCCTAACATTCTTCTTCAAGCTAGGTTATTACGGCTTTATCACCACGACCTCTTCTTTATTTTTTTCCAAATCTATCGAATATGACAAGGAGAATAATTAAACAAAAGAAGAACAAAGTATTGAAGAAGGAGAAAGGTTAAGAAGAAAGTTCATACTTTTCAATTCGAGTGTTTTTGCTCCAAGAGTTTTATTATTTGGGTCGGTCCTCCGACCACAACAAAATTCTTATAATGACCCAATTTTTCAAATTTCAGAGAAAATTTAAAATTTAATTATTTTTGTGGAAATTTGAAATTTTAAAACTTTTCCTAATTAGTTAAAGCTAAAATAAATTTAACTATAAAATCTATTATCAAGTTTAAGTTGGAAATAATTTTATTAAGTCTAAAATGTCTCTAAGAATTTATGAGAATTTTTCTAGAATTTTTGGAATTATTTTGCTATATTCTAAAGCTGAAATGAATTAAACTGAATATTTAAAATAGAAAATGAAAAGAAAATCGAAAACAGTGTTTGGGCCGAAACTTGGTCGGCCCATTTACTCACGCGTGTGCACAGCCCAAGCCGGCCCACTCTCCACGCGCGCCTTCCTCTTCTCGGCACCGTTGGATTTCAATCCAACGGTCCACACACACACACGCCACAGGTTTGCTCCGAGCCCTTGGATCATGATCATATGGCTCTGTCACTTTCTTCTCCCTCGCCCCCGTCTTCCTCGCGCGTCCGCGCGCACCGCCGCCATGGCCGCCCTTCACTCAAGCATTAACACCGCGCTTTACTTCCCTTTTTCTCGCGCGTTTGTGCGCAATCAAACCCGCGTCTCTCGCCGCACTCACTCTGCCCGTTTTCCCTCTCTTTAACCCTTTTAAACTCCACTTCGCCCACCGCCGCCATTGATGCCGCCCACGATCTCCGTCTCTCTTTGCCGCCCCTATAAAGGAGCCTCGGGTGCGCCTTGAGCTCCCCAACTCACCACCGCCACCCACTTCCTTTCTCCTCCCCATACTCGCGGAATTTGAGAAATAGCTCACCGCCACCGGCTTCCGTCGTCGAATTGCGCGCCACCGGCGACTCTCGGCCACCTCAACCCACCTTCGAGTCGCCATGTCTCGTCGCCCCGTCGCACCTTCCCGCCCGGAGAGTCACCGTAGCTCGTCGTCGCCGTTGAATGTAACCGCGCCGCCGCTTTCCTCGCCGCCGCCTCGTCCTCATCTCGACGATTGGGTGAGAGCAGGAACCACCTTGTCACCCTCTTCCTCCTCATGCCCTTACGGCCGCGCCGTGTAGCCGCCGGAGACCATCGGGTTCAGCGCAAGACCGTCCCCGCCGACATGGCCTCGCCACGTAAGCACCACGGTGGCGCCACCTCACGCCACGTGGGTGCCACATCACCTCACCTGCCAAATCGGCGCCACCACGAGCCTTTGATTACGTGGACTTGGTCCATGTGGTCGAGTCTATGACACTTAGGCCCCACATGTCGAAAGTTAATTCAAATTATTTTAATTCCGAAAATCATTGCTGACGTCACCATGCAATAATTAGAATTTCCTTTAGGAGAATAATTCGAGAAAATTGTTTAAATAATGATTTAGTTTAAAATTTGTAAAATTCATAACTTTTGCATTATAACTCCAAATTAGATGATTCAAGTTGCTAAAATTTTAGAAAATTATTGTCTAACTAAATAAAATATAATAATTCAATTTAGAGTTCATTTTAGTTCTGTTTTAGAATTTAGAATTCTTTTAAATATCAAATTTAGGTTAAAATTTGTAAAATTCATAATAATTGAATCCTAACTCCAAATTTAGTGAAACAAATTTCTAAAATTTTATAATTTGATTATCTAGCTCAATAAAATAAAATTATTATATTTAGACTTGGTTTATTTTGTATTTCTGAGTTTTATTTGAATTTTATTTGATTTGCCTTATTTTCACGTTTAGACTTTGGCGATTAGGGAATTTGATACTTCTCAAGACTTAGATTTTCCAGACGCAACGAAGGCAAGTTATACTTTGACCATTTTGCCCTATTATTTTAAAGTTAATTAAATTCAGTTTTTAAATTATTAAATGCATGCATAATTTTATTCAAGTATTTCAAATTCTGTTTAAATAATTAGTTATTCCTATTATCCTTGTATGCCAAATTTTGGATGTTGCCATGTCATTCCTTTGTCACTTTAGATAAATTATTATGTTTAATAATCAAATGCTTCGCAAATACTTAGACCATGATTTATGTTTTTGGGAGAATTTTAGCGAACTCAATAAACTTTCTTTGAAAACTAAAACTATGGTATTGTTTTACCATAGCGAATTTGTAAAGATGGTTTTATAGAAATAAAATAAAAGGGTTTGGACTTGGGCGAAAAGGATGAATGGTGGGTGCGAGTTTATGCACTGCTAAGTCAGTTAAGATTAAGACCTGTGGTTTAAATTGAATGACGCCCAAGTCAATTGAGGACCGGTCTTTGAGCGCATTTTGTTATGCCTTATCGTACAACCACATGTCTGTATGGGGGGACTCGCTTAATAATTTGTAATACCTCTTAGTTATTGGTGCTATGTTGTATGTATGGGTGTCGGGCAGACAGTTTTCCCATCTGGCGCAAGAGGGGTTTTTGAGGACAGTCGGTCAATGGAAGCGAAACCTTAGCGGGCACAAGTACTTTGAGGTAGAACATTGTAACGACCTTGTGATGTTTGCTCACACACGCCTTAGGAAGCGTGGATTGGCCGACACAAAGAGTATAATATCTCGTGTGGGTAAGTTGTACAAACTCTGCGAGTAGAAACTATTGAATAGCGCGTCATGATCATGGACATGCTAGCAAAGCCACTCGAGTTAGTTTTGTTTTTGGTTTTAAAAGTGATTTCAACAGATAATTTCGGGATGGATAGTCTGTGGGAAAATTAGGCGGGTAGCCATTGTGATTGGAGGATATCCATCATCTTTTATGGAGGTTATCCACAATAAACTATTGTTACTTAAAATGGTTATTGTATGAAATGGCTTTGAAATCTAATATGATTATTTAAATTAAAAGCCGCGCTTACATAAAATAACCTTGCCAAGATCCTTTGTCTACCTTATGCATGCATATCAATTCCATATTGGTGTAACTTGCGAGCACGGTAGTAGTGCTCACTCTTGCTGAATAATCTTTATTCAGGAGAAGTTATCTACCAGGACGGTGAGGATCTTGACGCCTAGGCTGCGCCCCCAGACGATTGCCTGTGGCGAATCGTTGGGTCTACTACTATCATTCTGTTTCCGCTTCCGCTGTGTTTTACTTTATTTGGCCTCAGGCCCTTTGTAATAAACTCTGAATAAATATTAATAAAATGCGTGATATGTTTTGATTATCACTTTTGTTTGACTGTGTACATTAGCATCTGGACTAATGTATGAACATAGAGAATTCGGGATCCTTCGCTCCGGGTTCGACAAAATCTGGTATCGAGCCATATCGATCGTAGGTCGTGGCCTTAGAATTTTCTTAAGGATTTATTTTTCAAAACTGAACATATTTTGAGTCTATTCAAGAGTCTTCTCAACACTTCTTTTTAAAATGGTTATCAACTCATCTTATTCTTTAAATTGTAGATGGTGAACAACCAACCCGGATTTCCATGGAATTTTCACGGGGACCGGGTGCACTTCTATGGAAGATGATGCAACACTTAGGTTACAACCAGAGACCAACTTATCAAGGGTACATGTATAAAGTGGGGAACCAAGAGCGTTGGAGACTTGAAGTAATCCTCTCGCCAACCTTCAACCAAACACAAACCACCACATCTTGACGCCCGGTGAGACGTGATAATTTGTTGATGGACTTGAGGATGCAGCCAGAGAGGCAACACGTCGCCACGCCATATTTACAACAATTATTTTGAGGACTCCGAAGTTTCACTATCACCCCATGCACATTCAGGCTAAATTTGGATAGCACCTTTCGATCTCTTGAGTATGAGGACTCTCTGAGCTTACTCACCAAGTGGACTGTCAAAGGCAATGGATTATGCCTATGGGAACACTCTGGATGAACTACGTAATACTCGTAACGACCGCTAGATGCGTAAGAAAGGTTGAAAGTCATAGAAGAAGAGTGGCTACCTACAAGGCGAGGAGAGGGTAGTACTTGCAGGCAGATTATACCCTCTTACACCTTAGTCGTATCTCATAATATGATCGTTAGATGCTAATTATGAGCTATCGATGTCTCTTGTGATAGCCATAATCAAACAATAAAATAAAATAATAAAAGGACTATTTTCGCAAAATTTGGTTCTTTTGTCTTGTGCTTGTTTGTTCTTGGGCTGTTAAAAATATTATTCCTTAGAACTTTATTTCTATACTCTATTCGAGTCTTTAGAAGATTTCACAGATGGTTACCACACGCACCGGCGATGGTAGCGCCAAAGCCAAGGAAATCCAAAGCAGATTACCGGAAAACCCTGTTCAAAGAACCACCACCTCCACGGTGAAGGGCACGATTGGCGCCAGATGATGCCAATCGACACATCGATAGACACCGCTAGCTCAGTCCATTAACATCAACCAAGCGACACCGGCTCAAGCACCACCACCACCTCCACCGCACAAAGATTGACCATGGCGTAATTCATGCGTGTCATGCCGACCTTCTCCGGCTGACCAGAGCCGATGGATGCCGATGACGGATCCGTGCTATCGGAAGAAGTGGATATCACTCGATGTCTTGATCGTGAGAGAGTCTGTTTCCTGCTCACCACTCACGGTCCCGCATCGAGAATGGTGGGATAACTATAACATCTCCCATCGATGCGCAGACTATCTCTTGGGAGGAGTTTGTGCGGGCTTTCGCCATGCACATATTCCATGAGGATAATGACCCTAAAGAAGAAAGAGTTCCACGTGCTCAAACAAGGCAACCGACGGTGGGTGAATACGCACAAATTCAACTTGACTTGCTCGTTATGCCCCCGAGATGTGGCTAGTGATGAAGAAAGGCAGAAAGGTTCATGGATGGTTTAAACGATGAGATCTCGATCCAGTGGTCTCCAATGACTACACCGACTTCCAGCAGTTAGTGAATAAAGCTTTTCGCCAGAGGCCAAACATCTGCAGATGGAGAACATGCAAGCGGAGGATGGCCTTCGAAGTACAATTTGGAGGACAACCCAAGCCTCTCTTTACCTGCCTCGGCCACCACGGCGTGGAGGATTTGATCTTCCACACTCGAGCTCGGCACCAACACGGCGCCCCAATACTTCAAAGCTTAGTAGCAACTCAAGCGGAGGTCGGTCTCAGAAGAATCCGATTTCATCAGCAGTTGGAGTGACTTGTTTCCACTGCAACGAGACGGGGCATTATGCTAACCGATGCCCTAAGAAGCTGCAAGGTGCACCACCTGCTAGGCCAGCACCAGAGTTCCAGCCACCGGCGGCAATCAAAACCGGCGATCCAATTATCTGAAGGGCGTGTGAACCACGTTACCGCAGAGGAAGCTCAAGCAGCACCGGATGTCGTCCTTGGTACGTTTCCAATCAATTCAATACCAACATTAGTTCTATTTGATTGGAGCATCGCACTCTTTTGTTTCCAATAAATTTGTGGGAAAACATGGGTTACCTATCTCTCCTTTAGATAATCCTATGATAATTCACTCCCCGGGCTCAGAAATGAGAACCAGTTATCTTTGCTCAAACCTTACCCTTGAAATATCCGGAGTAACCTTCCTAGCAGATTTGATAGTTTTGCATTCTCAAGATTTGGATGTAATCCTTGGAATGAACAGGCTAGCCAAGAATCAAGGACAAATAAATTGTGCCAATAGGTCTATTGCTCTTACCAATGAGCAAGGAATCTCGATTGAATTCAAGCCCAAGACTAGTACTGGGAGGAAGATCGGTTCTAACCGGCTTGAAAGAGTTAAAGCTTGAAGATATACCAAATGGTACAAGAATTTCCGGATGTTTTTCACGATGAACTACCCAAAGATGCCACCTTAGCAGGACGTAGTATTTATAATTGACTTAGTCCTGAGGACCGCCCCAATCTCAAAGCGACCCTACAGAATGCCACCAATGAGTTGGCAGAGATGAAGAAGCAGATAATGGAACTAAAACAAAAAAGGTTATATACTACCAAGCTCATCACCTTGGGGAGCTAAATTATATTTGTCAAGAAGAAAGACAATAGTATGAGAATGTGTGTGGATTACAGATCACTTAATGAAGTGACGATTGTAATGACCTAAAGTTACATTACCAAATTAAAATTAAATAAAATTATTATTTTATTGGATTTTCGAAATTTGAAAGAGTTTGATTGCTTTATTTGAATTTTTGAAGTTTTAAAAGTCAAAAATGAAATTTATTGAAGTTTTGAAGTTTTATTTGAGTCAAAGTTGAAAAATGAAAAGTAAATTAATTTTTAGAATTTTCTGAAATTTTAAAAGCTTTTCCCTAATTATTTTAAAGGCAAAATAAATTATGAGCAAAAACTATTACCATTTAAGTTGGAATTATTTTTATTAAGTTCAAAATAATTATAGGAATTTTTGACAATTTTTCTAGAATTTTTGGACTCTATTTGCTATGTTCAAAAAATATTTGATTTAATGCTTAATCCTTATTTCGAAAATAAAATAAAAATTTATTTTCTTCCACGTGGAGCTTCCCATCTGGTCACCCTCTTGATTCTGCCCAAAGTCATGCACACTTAACATCCAGGTTCTTCATGCATGGCTACCACTTGCCCTTTGTCTCTAATCAATATATATATTCCTTTTATTCTTTTATTCCTCTCTTTCTCTCTCCTGCCGCACTGCTACAGTACTGTCGGGTACTGTTCATCCAGATCCAACGTGCTACAGTAAATCGCGCGGTACTGTTCATCCTCAGCCTCCAGCCGAGAACCGCTTCCGAACGTACACAACCAACCCAAAACTTCCAAATTCGATATCTTTCTCTCGGTGCACATAAAGGCGAGCCGTTTTGCGCTCACTGCGTCCGTCTTGATCTCCTCTCCCAATCCCCTGATTTGGTGTTCTCCGAATCAATCTATTTTTGTCTTAATCTGCGAAAACCGAGCTTCAACTCCATTAATGGTCTGCGGTGGTTTTTCTCCCCATTCTCCCCATTCAATGCGTTAAATTGAATCCGCTCGAGGCGAACGCGCGATTAACGCCACGCACGCAGCCACACCATCAAATGGACGTTTTACCCTCTAAATGCAATCAATTGTGGCAGTTTTCAAATGACCTTTCATTGCACTCAAAACCGTCGTTTCATTCTCCTCCTCCGGCCCTCTCCGCCCCTATAAAGGGAGCCCGAGGTAGCTCTCCTCCTCCTCATTCCATCCCCACCACTCACCTCGCCTCTCTCGCTCCCACCTCGCCGGAATCGGTGTTTTTCTTTCACCGGCCGAGCTCCCTTGCTCGTCTCTAGCGCCCTCGTCACAAGAGCTCCTCCGCCGACACCACCCATGGCATCGCGATGTCGTCCTCTATGCGGTGCTCTCCTCCCTCGCCGTCACCATCGCCGGAGCACCTCTCTCCATGGCGCCATGGGAGCAAAGCGACTGCTGTTCGTCAAGGTAGAAGATGAATGAGCAAGAAACAAATTGATTCATTCTACCCTTTTGTACATAAACATTTTATTCCTTCCAAAATTTTGTTCTCCCACATGCAAGCTCCAAATCCATTAATTCCTTCACCTAAATTCGTCTAAATTCATCTACTATTTTTAGTATTTATTTCATAATTTTTAGATTTTATTTAATTTCTGTTAATTATTTGGTCTATTTTATGCTGTCGTTGCGCCGCCGGTCAACCGCGCTTTCACACTAACCGAGGTGAGCGTTGCGTTCCCCACGGTTCCCTCTTCAAATCGCCGCAAACCTCATCCGCTAACTCCTCTCCGTTTGCCCGCAGCGCCATCATCGCTTGCCGTCCGCCAAGATTTTCTCTGTCGGATGCCGCCATCGAAGGTCATCTGGCCGAGCCGTCTACACCGTTGAGTTCGCCTCAACGCGTTCAACATCGTACTTCCTCGCCATAGCCCTAAAACTCCTTCTTTGTTCTCAGTTATCCGAAACCATAATGTCCGATGAATAGTACAATTTTCAGAATTTTATTATTTCATGTAACACTCAACCTTCCGGAATTTCGTTCTCACTCATACGAACTCCGATTGCGTCGATTCAACTTCCTAAATTCATATAAAATCGATACCTTCCTAGCAGTATTTATGTTATAATTTTTGGATTTTATTTGGATTTTATTTGGATTTTATTTGAATATTATTTGAATTCGGATCATTTACGCCAGATAGATTTTAAGCGACTTGGACGCCGGATTTCAACGCTGTTTGAGAATAATCCATTAAGCAAGGCAAGTTACATTCTTGAACATGTTAATCCCAGTATTTAAAATTATTTAAATTCTGTTTTAAATTATTATTGCATGCGTATTTATATTCAAGTAATTTAAATTCCTGTTTTAAGCTTTATAGTTATTCCCAATGCCTTTGTATGTCCAATTATTGTCAAGAGAGGTGGTATGGAGACTATTATCGAATGCATATATATTTTGGAGTTTGGATAATAAAGAGGATTGTGAATGGATGTGTAAAGATAGAGGAAAATTGTTAATAGATAATGAATGATTACGTAAATAGGTGATTATTGGTATTGGATTATGGAAATAGATTATTATTAAGGATCGATTGTGGTATTATTAGAGTTATATGATTGTTGGATATTAGATGTCAATCATAGATATAGATTATCATTGGATTATTGGATATTGGAATGAATGATGTTGGATTATTAGAAATACATGATTATTATGGTTGTATTGTAGAAATAAATGATTATTAGATACCGGATTTTAGAGTTAGATTGTTGTTGATGTTGGATTAATAAAGATTGGATGATAGATAGATACTATAGTCAAATCTTGAATTGTTGATATTGAATTCTAGAAATAGATTGTCATTGGATATCGATTATCTAAAATTTGATTATAGGATTACATAGTCATTGGATTGATAGATATCGGATTATAAAATTTGAGTATAGATAAATATTTGGATCAATTGAAGTTGGATCATAGAAATAGACTTATACGGTGTAGATTGGACTAATGAATTTTGGATTGTGAAGGTTGGATTATCATAATCTTGATGGATTACATCTTGATCTCGTTCTTGACAAGTCTTGGACATTTAACCTCACCCTAGATAAAATCTAGTTGATACAATAGTATGAACTAGAACATTTTGAGAAAGATTATGCTTAGCAATGCTTAGACCCAAAATGTTTGATTTGGGAAACTTTCACCAAAAATCAAATATTGTTTAAGAATCTATGGCATTGGTTTGTCATGGAAGTTTTGTCGTAAATGAATTTGAGAAAAATAAAATAAAATTATGGTTTGTACTTGGGCGAAATGGTTGTTTGGATGGTGCATGTTAATGCACGGATCGAGTCATTTCCATGATCGAGGCCCATGGGTTTTGTGGAAAGTCGCCCAAGTCGATTGAGGACCGGCCTCTGGCGTTCCTTTGCTATGCCTATAATGGGCTATGCCTCACCGTACAACCACATGTCCTCGAATGGGGCGAGGACCAGCTAATTAATTTGTAAAGTTCCATCGCGGTTGATCCTGTTTGTGCGTGGGCGGTCTTTCATGGCCATTTCTTTTGACAAAGTCTTTCATGACTATTGTTCCCACTTGGCGCAAGAGGGGGCTAGGAACTCTGCGGATTTCTATTCCAAAGGGGGCGAAACCTTAGCGAGGGGAAACTGCAGTGGAATGGCGCATTGTAAAGGCCTTGGCACGTGCTCTAGACTGCTTACCTAAGGTAGTGAGCGGTGGCATAGATATATGCGGATAAACTAGAGAATTCGTGTCTTGTGGGTAAAGTGTACAACCTCTGCAGAGTGTAAAACTATTGAATAGCTGGCGTCATGATCATGGACATGCTAGCAAAGCCACTCAAAGTTAGACTTGGATTTTGATTTCAAAAGACTTTATTAATCTGGTTTATTTAAATGGGAATTGGGCGGAAGCCATGTGATAGGAGGTATCCTTCACCATTCATGTGTGAATGTTATCTGACTATAAAATTGATTTATAAAATAAATTTTAGTTATAGAATAACTGCTTTGGAACTTAGTACAAGTATTTACAGAAAATGTTGTTTTATGCAAATTCAACCATATTAAGCTTTCCTTTGAGATATCCATATATGCATGTCATTCTTACATTTGCGGGTGTAACTTGCAGCACGGTAGTTGTGCTCATTCTTGCTTAATGCAAATAATTTCAGAGGAGAAGGACTTTGCCACGGTGTGGATCTCGACGACTAGGCCGCTTCCTCGATCGATTGCACGTGGCGATTAACCGACTCTACTACATCTTCGTCTTCCGCTGTGTTTATTTTATTGTTGGCTTGTAAGCCCTGTTGTAACAAACTCGTTGATTATTAATTAAGTTATGCGATTTATGGGTGTTACCATATTTGTTTAACTGTGTGAACTAGCTACCGATCATGGGACTAGTTCTAAATGCCTGAGGATTTGGGACGTTAATCCCGGGTCTTACAAAGTGGTATCGAGCCATATCGATCGTGAGGTCGTGATCTAGTTAGAATGGCCGTTAGTTGAAAATTTCAAAACTTATTTTAAGACAAGAAATACAAATTGTTCTCTCCTCATCCGGGTCATCTTTCTATTCTCACCCCCTTAATGGTATTCTTCCTTACCTAAATCTCACTTCACCATTTTATAATGTCAATGGGATCCTCTTCTCCTTGCAACTTTCTATAGTTGGTCAGCACGTTTTACTATTGCGTTGAAGACCCCAAGACTTGAAGCCATCAAGGAAGTATCGTCGTCACCATCATCCAAGGACAACAAACAAGATGTATCAAGATCGCGATGTCAACCAAGCCATATAGTTTAAGTTTGCCAAGACTCATTCGTGTAATCGAGTCGTTTCACCAGATTAAAAGTCTCGATCGAGTAGAACGTTGTATTGTTTCTTAACTTGTGTAGTATTATTTTCTTTTGGTACGTCGTACATAGATCTTTTGATCTTGTGTGTAACGCTTGTTTAAGGGGTAGACTTCTCTCCTCATAGTTTTTCTTCTCATCCCTCGCTTTTCCTCTTCTCTATCGATCTATTAGACAACTCAAACCTATCGATGCACAAAGGACTTGAAGGACGAATCGACGCCCTAAAATTTCGGACAACTCAAGATCTCGGATATGAAGCCAACTTAAAGATAAACTCTCATTATCTCTTTCCAAACCTCCTAATACCCTCATCCTATATCATCTTTCTTTCTAGCCTCTCCGAATCTCGGGACGAGATTCCTTTATGGGGTAGTTTGTAACGACCTAAAGTTCTGTTACCAAATTAAAATTAAATAAAATTATTATTTTATTGGATTTTCTGAAATTTGAAAGAGTTTGATTGCTTTATTTGAATTTTTGAAGTTTTAAAAGTCAAAATGAAATTTATTAAAGTTTTTGAAGTTTTATTTGAGTCAAAGTTGAAAAATGAAAAGTAAATTAATTTTTAGAATTTTCTGAAATTTTAAAAGCTTTTCCCTAATTATTTTAAAGGCAAAATAAATTATGAGCAAAAACTATTACCATTTAAGTTGGAATTATTTTTATTAAGTTCAAAATAATTATAGGAATTTTTGAGAATTTTTCTAGAATTTTTGGACTCTATTTGCTATGTTCAAAAAATATTTGATTTAATGCTTAATCCTTATTTCGAAAATAAAAAAAATTTATTTTCTTCCGTGGAGCTTCCCATCTGGTCACCCTCTTGATTCTGCCCAAAGTCATGCACACTTTACATCCGGTTCTTCATGCATGGCTACCACTTGCCCTTTTGTCTCTAATCAATATATATATTCCTTTTATTCTTTTATTCCTCTCTTTCTCTCTCCTGCCGCACTGCTACAGTAACTGTCGGGTACTGTTCATCCAGATCCAACGTGCTACAGTAAATCGCGCGGTGCTGTTCATCCTCAACCTCCACCGAGAAGCTGCTCCGAACGTGTACACAACCAACCCAAAACTTCCAAATTCGATATCTTTCTACGGTGCACATAAAGGCGAGCCGTTTACCAGCTCCAGCGTCCGTCTTGATCTCCTCTCCCAATCCCCTGATTTGGTGTTCTCCGAATCAATCTATTTTTGTCGCAATCTGCAGAAAACCGAGCTTCAACTCCATTAATGGCTGCCGGTGGTTTTTCTCCCCATTCTCCCCATTCAATGCGTTAAATTGAATCCGTCGAGGCGGAACGTGCGCATTAACGTCACGCACGCAGCCACACCATCAAATGGACGTTTTACCCTCTAAATGCAATCAATTGTGGCAGTTTTCAAATGACCTTTCATTGCACTCGAAAACCGTCGCTTCATTCTCCTCCTCCCGGCCCTCTCCGCCCCTATAAAAGGGAGCCCGAGGTAGCTCTCCTCCTCCTCATTCCATCCCCACCACTCACCTCGCCTCTCTCGCTCCCACCTCGCCGGAATCGGTGTTTTTCTTTCACCGGCCGAGCTCCCTTCGGTCGTCTCTAGCGCCCTCGTCAGTAGAGCTCCTCCGCCTTCGACACCACCCATGGCATCGCGATGTCGTCCTCTATGCGGTGCTCTCCTCCCCTCGCCGTCACCATCGCCGAGCACCTCTCTCCATGGCGCCATGGGAGCAAAGCAGACTTCTGTCAGTCAAGGTAGAAGATGAATGAACAGTAAACAAATTGATTCATTCTACCCTTTTGTACATAAACATTTTATTCCTTCCAAAATTTTGTTCTCCCACATGCAAGCTCCAAATCCATTAATTCCTTCACCTAAATTCGTCTAAATTCATCTACTATTTTTAGTATTTATTTCATAATTTTTAGATTTTATTTAATTTCTGTTAATTATTTGGTCTATTTTGCGCGTCGTTGCCGCCGCCGGTCAACCGTGCGCTTTTCACCCCAACCGAGGCGAGCGTTGCGTTCCCCACGGTTCCCTCTTCAAATCGCCGCAAACCTCATCCGCTAACTCCTCTCCGTTTGCCCGCAACGCCGTCATCCGCCCGCCGTCCGCCGAAGATTTTCTCTGTCAGATCGCCGCCATCGAAGGTCATCTCGCCGAGCCGTCTACACCGTTGAGTTCGCCTCAACGCGTTCAACATCGTACTTCTCGCCATAGCCCTAAAACTCCTTCTTTGTTCTCAGTTATCCGAAACCATAATGTCCGATGAATAGTACAATTTTCAGAATTTTATTATTTCATGTAACACTCAACCTTCCGGAATTTCGTTCTCACTCATACGAACTCCGATTGCGTCGATTCAACTTCCTAAATTCATATAAAATCGATACCTTCCTAGCAGTATTTATGTTATAATTTTTGGATTTTATTTGGATTTTATTTGGATTTTATTTGAATATTATTTGAATTCGGATCATTTACGCGTATAGATTTCGACGACTTCGGACGACCGGATTTCAACGCTGTTTGAGAATAATCCATTAAGCAAGGCAAGTTACATTCTTGAACATGTTAATCCCAGTATTTAAAATTATTTAAATTCTGTTTTAAATTATTATTGCATGCGTATTTATATTCAAGTAATTTAAATTCTGCTTTTTAAGCTTTATAGTTATTCCCAATGCCTTTGTATGTCCAATTATTGTCAAGAGAGGTGGTATGGAGACTATTATCGAATGCATATATATTTTGGAGTTTGGATAATAAAAGAGGATTGTGAATGGATGTGTAAAGATAGAGGAAAATTGTTAATAGATAATGAATGATTACGTAAATAGGTGATTATTGGTATTGGATTATGGAAATAGATTATTATTAAGGATCGATTGTGGTATTATTAGAGTTATATGATTGTTGGATATTAGATGTCAATCATAGATATAGATTATCATTGGATTATTGGATATTGGAATGAATGATGTTGGATTATTAGAAATACATGATTATTATGGTTGTATTGTAGAAATAAATGATTATTGGATACCGGATTTTAGAGTTAGATTGTTGTTGATGTTGGATTAATAAAGATTGGATGATAGATAGATACTATAGTCAAATCTTGAATTGTTGATATTGAATTCTAGAAATAGATTGTCATTGGATATCGATTATCTAAAATTTGATTATAGGATTACATAGTCATTGGATTGATAGATATCGGATTATAAAATTTGAGTATAGATAAATATTTGGATCAATTGAAGTTGGATCATAGAAATAGACTTATACGGTGTAGATTGGACTAATGAATTTTGGATTGCTGAAGGTTGGATTATCATAATGTCGATGGATTACATCTTGATCTCATTCTTGACAAGTCTTGGACATTTAACCTCACCTAGATAAAATCTAGTTGATACAATAGTATGAACTAGAACATTTTGAGAAAGATTATGCTTAGCAATGCTTAGACCCAAAAATGTTTGATTTGGGAAACTTTCAGCCAAAAATCAAATATTGTTTAAGAATCTATGGCATTGGTTTGTCATGGAAGTTTTGTCGTAAATGAATTTGAGAAAAATAAAATAAAATTATGGTTTGTACTTGGGCGAAATGGTTGTTTGGATGGTGCATGTTAATGCACGGGATCGAGTCATTTCCATGATCGAGGCCCATGGGTTTTGTGGAAAGTCGCCCAAGTCAGTTGAGGACCGGCCTCTGAGCGTTCCTTTGCTATGCCTATAATGGGCTATGCCTCACCGTACAACCACATGTCCTCGTAATGGGCGAGGACACAGCTAATTAATTTGTAAAGTTCCATCGCGGTTGATCCTGTTTGTACGTGGGCGGTCTTTCATGGCCATTTCTTTTGACAAAGTCTTTCATGACTATTGTTCCCACCTGGCGCAAGAGGGGGCTAGGAACTCTGCGGATTTCTATTCCAAAGGGGGCGAAACCTTAGCGAGGGGAAACTGCGGTGGAATGGCGCATTGTAAAGGCCTTGGCACGTGCTCTAGACTGCTTACCTAAGGTAGTGAGCGGTGGCATAGATATATGCCGGATAAACTAGAGAATTCGTGTCTTGTGGGTAAAGTGTACAACCTCTGCAGAGTGTAAAACTATTCAATAGCGCGTCATGATCATGGACATGCTAGCAAAGCCACTCAAAGTTAGACTTGGATTTTGATTTCAAAAGACTTTATCAACTGGTTTATTTAAATGGGAATTGGGCGGGAAGCCATGTGATAGGAGGGTATCCTTCACCATTCATGTGTGAATGTTATCTGACTATAAAATTGATTTATAAAATAAATTTTAGTTATAGAATAACTGCTTTGGAACTTAGTACAAGTATTTACGAAAATCTTTGTTTTATGCAAATTCAACCATATTAAGCTTTCCTTTGAGATATCCATATATGCATGTCATTACATCACATTTGACGGTGTAACTTGCGAGCACGGTAGTTGTGCTCATTCTTGCTTAATGCAAATAATTTCAGAGGAGAAGGACTTTGCCACCGGTGTGGATCTCGACGACTAGGCCGCTTCCCCAGTCGATTGCCTGTGGCAGATTAACTGGACTCTACTACATCTTCGTCTTCCGCTGTGTTTATTTTATTGTTGGCTTGTAAGCCCCTGTTGTAACAAACTCTGTTGATTATTAATTAAGTTATGCGATTTATGGGTGTTACCATATTTGTTTAACTGTGTGAACTAGCTACTGATCATGGGACTAGTTCAGAAATGCACAGAGGATTTGGGACGTTAATCCCGGGTCTTACAAAGTGGTATCAGAGCCATATCGACTGTAGGTCGTGATCTAGTTAGAATGGCCGTTAGTTGAAAATTTCAAAACTTATTTTAAGACAAGAAATACAAATTGTTCTCTCCTCATCTGGGTCATCTTTCTATTCTCACCCCCTTAATGGTATTCTTCCTTACCTAAATCTCACTTCACCATTTTATAATGTCAATGGGATCCTCTTCTCCTTGCAACTTTCTATAGTTGGTCAGCACGTTTTACTATTGCGTTGAAGACCCCAAGACTTGAAGCCATCAAGGAAGTATCGTCGTCACCATCATCCAAGGACAACAAACAAGATGTAATCAAGATCGCGATGTCAACCAAGCCATATAGTTTAAGTTTGCCAAGACTCATTACGTAATCGAGTCGTTTCACCGATTAAAAGTCTCGTCGAGTAGAACGTTGTATTGTTTCTTAACTTGTGTAGTATTATTTTCTTTTGGTACGTCGTATATAGATCTTTTGATCTTGTGTGTAACGTTTGTTTAAGGGGGGTAGACTTCTCTCCTCATAGTTTTTCTTCTCATCCCCTGCTTTTTCCTCTTCTCTATCGATCTATTAGACAACTCAAACCTATCGATGCACAAAGGACTTGAAGGACGAATCGACGCCCCAAAATTTCGGACAACTCAAGATCTCTCGGATATGAAGCCAACTTAAAGATAAACTCTCATTATCTCTTTCCACCTCCTAATACCCTCATCCTATATCCGTCTTTCTTTCTAGTTTCTCCAGAATCTAGGGACGAGATTCCTTTAAGGGGGTAGTTTGTAACAACCTAAAGTTACATTACTAAATTAAAATTAAATAAAATTATTATTTTATTGGATTTTCTGAAATTTGAAAGAGTTTGATTGCTTTATTTGAATTTTTGAAGTTTTAAAAGTCAAAATGAAATTTATTGAAGTTTTTGAAGTTTTATTTGAGTCAAAGTTGAAAAATGAAAAGTAAATTAATTTTTAGAATTTTCTGAAATTTTAAAAGCTTTTCCTAATTATTTTAAAGGCAAAATAAATTATGAGCAAAAACTATTACCATTTAAGTTGGAATTATTTTTATTAAGTTCAAAATAATTATAGGAATTTTTGAGAATTTTTCTAGAATTTTTGGACTCTATTTGCTATGTTCAAAAAAATATTTGATTTAATGCTTAATCCTTATTTCGAAAATAAAAAAAAAATTTATTTTCTTCCACGTGGAGCTTCCCATCTGGTCACCCCTCTTGATTCTGCCCAAAGTCATGCACACTTTACATCCAGGTTCTTCATGCATGGCTACCACTTGCCCTTTTGTCTCTAATCAATATATATATTCCTTTTATTCTTTTATTCCTCTCTTTCTCTCTCCTGCCGCACTGCTACAGTAACTGTCGGGTACTGTTCATCCAGATCCAACGTGCTACAGTAAATCGCGCGGTGCTGTTCATCCTCAACCTCCAGCCGAGAACTGCTCCAGAACGTGTACACAACCAACCCAAAACTTCCAAATTCGATATCTTTTCTACGGTGCACATAAAGGCGAGCCGTTATGCCACGCCGTCCGTCTTGATCTCCTCTCCCAATCCCCTGATTTGGTGTTCTCCGAATCAATCTATTTTTGTCGCAATCTGCAGAAAACCGAGCTTCAACTCCATTAATGGCTGCCGGTGGTTTTTCTCCCCATTCTCCCCATTCAATGCGTTAAATTGGAATCCGCTCGAGGCGGAACGTGCGATTAACGCCACGCACGCAGCCACACCATCAAATGGACGTTTTACCCTCTAAATGCAATCAATTGTGGCAGTTTTCAAATGACCTTTCATTGCACTCGAAAACCGTCGCTTCATTCTCCTCCTCCCGGCCCTCTCCGCCCCTATAAAAGGGAGCCCGAGGTAGCTCTCCTCCTCCTCATTCCATCCCCACCACTCACCTCGCCTCTCTCGCTCCCCACCTCGCCGAATCGGTGTTTTTCTTTCACCGACCGAGCTCCCTTGGTCGTCTCTAGCGCCTCGTCAGTTAGAGCTCCTCCGCCCGACACCACCCATGGCATCGCGACGTCGTCCTCTATGCGGTGCTCTCCTCCCCTCGCCGTCACCATCGCCGGAGCACCTCTCTCCATGGCGCCATGGGAGCAGCAGCTTCTGTTCGTCAAGGTAGAAGATGAATGAACAGTAAACAAATTGATTCATTCTACCCTTTTGTACATAAACATTTTATTCCTTCCAAAATTTTGTTCTCCCACATGCAAGCTCCAAATCCATTAATTCCTTCACCTAAATTCGTCTAAATTCATCTACTATTTTAGTATTTATTTCATAATTTTTAGATTTTATTTAATTTCTGTTAATTATTTGGTCTATTTTGCGCGTCGTTGCCGCCGCCGGTCAACCGTGCGCTTTTCACCCCAACCGAGGCGAGCGTTGCGTTCCCCACGGTTCCCTCTTCAAATCGCCGCAAACCTCATCCGCTAACTCCTCTCCGTTTGCCCATAGCAACGTCATCCGCTTCGCGTCGTCGTCAAGATTTTCTCTGTCAGATCAATGCCGCCATCGAAGGTCATCTGGCCGAGCCGTCTACACCGTTGAGTTCGCCTCAACGCGTTCAACATCGTACTTCCTCGCCATAGCCCTAAAACTCCTTCTTTGTTCTCAGTTATCCGAAACCATAATGTCCGATGAATAGTACAATTTTCAGAATTTTATTATTTCATGTAACACTCAACCTTCCAAATTTCGTTTCTCACTCATACGAACTCCGATTGCGCCGATTCAACTTCCTAAATTCATATAAAATCGATACCTTCCTAGCAGTATTTATGTTATAATTTTTGGATTTTATTTGGATTTTATTTGAATATTATTTGAATTCGGATCATTTACGCCAGATAGATTTTGACGACTTTGACGACTCGATTTCAACATTGTTTGAGAATAATCCATTAAGCAAGGCAAGTTACATTCTTGAACATGTTAATCCCAGTATTTAAAATTATTTAAATTCTGTTTTAAATTATTATTGCATGCGTATTTATATTCAAGTAATTTAAATTCTGTTTTAAGCTTTATAGTTATTCCCAATGCCTTTGTATGTCCAATTATTGTCAAGAGAGGTGGTATGGAGACTATTATCGAATGCATATATATTTTGGAGTTTGGATAATAAAAGAGGATTGTGAATGGATGTGTAAAGATAGAGGAAAATTGTTAATAGATAATGAATGATTACGTAAATAGGTGATTATTGGTATTGGATTATGGAAATAGATTATTATTAAGGATCGATTGTGGTATTATTAGAGTTATATGATTGTTGGATATTAGATGTCAATCATAGATATAGATTATCATTGATTATTGGATATTGGAATGAATGATGTTGGATTATTAGAAATACATGATTATTATGGTTGTATTGTAGAAATAAATGATTATTGGATACCGGATTTTAGAGTTAGATTGTTGTTGATGTTGGATTAATAAAGATTGGATGATAGATAGATACTATAGTCAAATATCTTGAATTGTTGATATTGAATTCTAGAAATAGATTGTCATTGGATATCGATTATCTAAAATTTGATTATAGGATTACATAGTCATTGGATTGATAGATATCGGATTATAAAATTTGAGTATAGATAAATATTTGGATCAATTGAAGTTGGATCATAGAAATAGACTTATCTGATGTAGATTGGACTAATGAATTTTGGATTGTCAAGGTTGGATTATCATAATGCCGATGGATTACATCTTGATCTCGTTCTTGACAAGTCTTGGACATTTAACCCTCACCTTAGATAAAATCTAGTTGATACAATAGTATGAACTAGAACATTTTGAGAAAGATTATGCTTAGCAATGCTTAGACCCAAAAATGTTTGATTTGGGAAACTTTCAGCCAAAAATCAAATATTGTTTAAGAATCTATGGCATTGGTTTGTCATGGAAGTTTTGTCGTAAATGAATTTGAGAAAAATAAAATAAAATTATGGTTTGTACTTGGGCGAAATGGTTGTTTGGATGGTGCATGTTAATGCACGGGATCGAGTCATTTCCATGATCGAGGCCCATGGGTTTTGTGGAAAGTCGCCCAAGTCAGTTGAGGACCGGCCTCTGAGCGTTCCTTTGCTATGCCTATAATGGGCTATGCCTCACCGTACAACCACATGTCCTCGAATGGGGCGAGGACACAGCTAATTAATTTGTAAAGTTCCATCGCGGTTGATCCTGTTTGTACGTGGGCGGTCTTTCATGGCCATTTCTTTTGACAAAGTCTTTCATGACTATTGTTCCCACCTGGCGCAAGAGGGGGCTAGGAACTCATGGATTTCTATTCCAAAGGCGAAACCTTAGCGAGGGAAATCGGTGGAATGGCGATTGTAAAGGCCTTGGCACGTGCTCTAGACCGCTACCTAAGGTAGTGAGCGGTGGCATAGATATATGCCGGATAAACTAGAGAATTCGTGTCTTGTGGGTAAAGTGTACAACCTCTGCAGAGTGTAAAACTATTGAATAGCGCGTCATGGTCATGGACATGCTAGCAAAGCCACTCAAAGTTAGACTTGGATTTTGATTTCAAAAGACTTTATTAACTGGTTTATTTAAATGGGAATTGGCGGGAAGCCATGTGATAGGAGGGTATCCTTCACCATTCATGTGTGAATGTTATCGACTATAAAATTGATTTATAAAATAAATTTTAGTTATAGAATAACTGCTTTGGAACTTAGTACAAGTATTTACGAAAATCTTTGTTTTATGCAAATTCAACCATATTAAGCTTTCCTTTGAGATATCCATATATGCATGTCATTCTCATTATTTGGCGGTGTAACTTGCAGCACACAGTAGTTGTGCTCATTCTTGCTTAATGCAAATAATTTCAGAGGAGAAGGACTTTGCCACCGTGTGGATCTCGACGACTAGGCCGCTTCCCGATCGATTGCTCGTGGCGATTAAGCTGGACTCTACTACATCTTCGTCTTCATTTGTGTTTATTTTATTGTTGGCTTGTAAGCCCTGTTGTAACAAACTCGTTGATTATTAATTAAGTTATGCGATTTATGGGTGTTACCATATTTGTTTAAGCGTGTGAACTAGCTACTGATCATGGGACTAGTTCAGAAATGCACAGAGGATTTGGGACGTTAATCCCGGGTCTTACAACGATCAAGAATAAGTACCCGCTACCTAGGATCGATGATCTGTTTGATCAATTAAAGGGAGCAAGTGTATTTTCGAAGATTGACTTGAGATCGGGCTATCACCGACTGAAGATCAGACCAGAAGATATCCCGAAGACTGCATTCACAACCAGATATGGACTGTATGAATTCACAGTGATGTCGTTCGGTTTGACAAACGCCCCTGCTTACTTCATGAATATGATGAACAAAGTGTTCATGGAATTCTTGGATAAGTTTGTGGTTGTGTTCATCGATGATATTCTCATTTATTCAAAGAATGAAGATGAACACGAGGATCATCTCAGAATAATTTTGGGAAAACTCAGAGAGAATCAGCTTTATGCCAAATTTAGCAAGTGCGAATTTTGGCTAAGTCAAGTGGCATTCCTTGGACATATTGTGTCAGCAGGAGGAGTCGCAGTAGATCCAGCCAAAGTTGAAGCCGTAATGGGTTGGAAACAACCCAAGTCTGTCACAGAGGTGAGAAGTTTCCTTGGATTAGCGGGGTATTACCGCAGATTTATTGAAGGGTTCTCCAAGATAGCGAGACCCATGACTCAACTTCTGAAAAAGGAGAAAAAGTTTGAATGGACAGAGGCCTGTGAAAAGAGTTTCCAAGAACTGAAGAAGAGATTAGTGTCTGCACCAGTGTTAGTACTGCCTGATATTCATAAGGACTTTGAAATCTTCTGTGATGCATCCCGTCAAGGACTTGGATGTGTACTTATGCAAGAAGGCAAAGTAGTGGCTTATGCATCTCGTCAGTTAAGACCACACGAAGGAAATTATCCGACGCATGATCTTGAGTTAGCAGCAATTGTGCATGCTCTGAAAATCTGGCGGCATTATCTCATTGGTAACCGCTGTGAGATTTTCACGGATCATAAGAGTCTGAAATACATTTTTACTCAGTCAGAACTCAACCTCAGACAACGAAGATGGCTAGAGCTGATAAAAGATTACGACCTTGGAATTCATTATCATCCGGGTAAAGCAAATGTAGTTGCAGATGCCCTAAGTAGAAAGGCGTATTGCAATACCATCCTGGTTCAAAAGAATCAGCCAGAATTATATGAAGAACTGAAGCATCTAAATCTGGAGATTGTTAAACAAGGATGTATCAATGCTTTGGAAGTTCAACCCACTCTTCAGAGTCAGATTAGAGAAAAACAGTTAGAAGACGAAGACATCAAAGAAATCAAAAAGAATATGAGAAGAGGCAAAGCCCCAGGATTCTCTGAAGATGAGCAAGGAAACAGTGTGGTTCGAAATCGATCGTGTGCCTAATCGGCAGGAATTAAAACATCAATTCGAAGAAGCACATGAATCACCCTACTCCATTCATCCCTAAGTACCAAAATATACCAGATCTGAAAGAGAAGTATTGGTGGGTCAGCATGAAGCGAGAAATCGCTGAATTTGTTGCCCGTTGTGATGTATGTCAACGAGTTAAGGCAGAACATCAAAGACCCGCTGGTTTGTTACAACCATTACCAATTCCTGAATGGAAGTGGGAAGAAATTGGTATGGATTTCATTACCGGACTTCCTAGGACCCAAACAGGATGTGATTCCATTTGGGTGATAATTGACCGATTGACCAAAGTGGCCCATTTCATTCCAGTCAAGACCACTTATCAGAGTAGCAAACTAGCTGAATTATATGTGGCCAAGATTGTTTGTTTACATGGTGTACCCAAGAAGATTGTCTCCGATAGAGGTTCCCAGTTCACTTCCCGATTTTGGAAGAGTCTTCACGAAGCTTTAGGAACCAGACTCAACTTCAAGACAACGGATCACCCTCAGACGGATGGTCGAGACAAAACGCGTCAACCAAGTTCTTGAAGATATGCTTCGAGCCTGTGCCTTAGACTATGGAAAAAGTTGGGACAAGAATCTGCCCTTTGCAGAATTCTCGTACAACAATAGCTACCAAGCTAGTCTACAGATGTCTCCATTTGAAGCTTTATATGGCAGAAAATGCAGAACTCCACTCCTTTGGGATGAAGTAGGAGAGCACCAATTCTTCGGACCAGAATTAATCAAAGAAGCTGAGAACAAGGTTAAAGCAATAAGAGAACGTCTGAAAGTGGCTCAAACTCAACAGAAAAGTTATGCTGACAACCGTCGAAGAGAATTGACCTTTCAAATAGGAGATTTTGTTTATCTCAGAGTTACTCCACTCAGAGGAGTAAGAAGGTTCCGGACCAAAGGAAAACTCGCACCCAGATTTGTGGGTCCTTACAAAATTTTGGCAAAGAGAGGTGAAGTCGCTTATCAGTTGGAACTGCCAACCTCCTTGTCTGCAGTACACAACGTCTTTCATGTGTCACAACTAAAGAAGTGCCTTCGAGTGCCAGAAGATCAAACTCCTCTGGAGAGTATTGATCTACAAGAAGACCTCACTTACGTAGAACAACCAATCAAGATTCTAGACGTCGCAGAGCGTGTTACCAGGAACAAGATCATCCGTTCATATAAAGTCCAGTGGAGCAACCACCCAGAAAGTGAAGCCACCTGGGAACGAGAAGAAGATATTAAAACAGGATATCCCCATCTCCTTGCTGGCCAAGTCTGAATCTCGGGGTCGAGATTCCTTTAAGGGAAGGTTTGTAACAGCCCAATTTTTCAAATTTCAGAGAAAATTTAAAATTTAATTATTTTTGTGGAAATTCTGAAATTTTAAAACTTTTCCTAATTAGTTAAAGCTAAAATAAATTTAACTATAAAATCTATTATCAAGTTTAAGTTGGAAATAATTTTATTAAGTCTAAAATGTCTCTAAGAATTTATGAGAATTTTTCTAGAATTTTTGGAATTATTTTGCTATATTCTAAAGTGAAATGAATTAAAACTGAATATTTAAAATAGAAAATGAAAAGAAAATCGAAAATGTTGTTTGGGCGAAACTTGGTCGGCCCATTTACTCTGTGATATGCACAGCCCAAGCCGCCCACTCTCCACGCGCCTTCCTCTTCAAGACTGTTGGATTTCAATCCAACGGCCCACACACACACACGCCACAGTTTGCTCCGAGCCCTTGGATCATGATCATATGGCTCTGTCACTTTCTTCTCCCTCGCCTCGTCTTCCTCGCGTTCACAAGACCGCCATGGCCGCCTTCACTCAAGCATTAACACGCGCTTTACTTCCCTTTTTCTCGCGTTTGCTTAATCAAACCAGCGTCTCTCGCCGCCTCACTCGCCTGTTTTCCCTCTCTTTAACCCCTTTTAAACTCCACTTCGCCCACCGCCGCCATTGATGCCGCCCACGATCTCCGTCTCTCGCCGCCTGCCCCTATAAAGGAGCCTCAGTGCGCTTTGAGCTCCCCAACTCACCACCGCCACCCACTTCCTTTCTCCTCCCCATACTACGAATTTGAGAAATAGCTCACCGCCACCAAGCTTCCGTCGTCGAATTGTCGCGCCACGGCGCTCTCGCCACCTCAACCCACCTTCGAGTCGCCATGGTCTCGCGTCCCGCGGCGCACCTTCCTCGCCCGGAGAGTCACCGTAGCTCGTCGTCGCCGTTGAATGTAACCGCGCCGCCGCTTTCCTCTCGCCGCCGCTTCCTCGTCCTCATCTCGACGATTGGGTGAGAGCAGGAACCGCCTTTGTCACCCTCTTCCTCCTCATGCCCTTACCGGCTGCTGTAGTGTAGCACGCCATGGGAGACCATCGGGTTCACGCCGCACCGTCCCCGCCGACATGGCCTGCCACGTAAGCACCACGGTGGCGCCACCTCACGCCACGTGGGTGCCACATCACCCTCACCGCCAAATCGGCGCCACCGAGCCTTTCGATTACGTGGACTTGGTCCATGTGAGCCGAGTCTATGACACTTAGGCCCCACATGTCGAAAAGTTAATTCAAATTATTTTAATTCCGAAAATCATTGCTGACATCACCATGCGCAATAATTAGAATTTCCTTTAGGAGAATAATTCGAGAAAATTGTTTAAATAATGATTTAGTTTAAAATTTGTAAAATTCATAACTTTTGCATTATAACTCCAAATTAGATGATTGAAGTTGCTAAAATTTTAGAAAATTATTGTCTAACTAAATAAAATATAATAATTCAATTTAGAGTTCATTTTAGTTCTGTTTTAGAATTTAGAATTCTTTTAAATATCAAATTTAGGTTAAAATTTGTAAAATTCATAATAATTGAATCCTAACTCCAAATTTAGTGAAACAAATTTCTAAAATTTTATAATTTGATTATCTAGCTCAATAAAATAAAATTATTATATTTAGACTTGGTTTATTTTGTATTTCTGAGTTTTATTTGAATTTTATTTGATTTGCCTTATTTTCACGTTTAGACTTTGACGATTATCGGGAATTTGATACTTCTCAAGACTTAGATTTTCCAGACGCAACGAAGGCAAGTTATACTTTGACCATTTTGCCCTATTATTTTAAAGTTAATTAAATTCAGTTTTAAATTATTAAATGCATGCATAATTTTATTCAAGTATTTCAAATTCCTGTTTAAATAATTAGTTATTCCTATTATCCTTGTATGCCAAATTTTGGATGTTGCCATGTCATTCCTTTGTCACTTTAGATAAATTATTATGTTTAATAATCAAATGCTTATAAATACTTAGACCATGATTTATGTTTTTGGGAGAATTTTAGCCAACTCAATAAACTTTGCTGAAAACTAAAACTATGGTATTGTTTTACCATAGCGAATTTGTAAAGATGGTTTTATAGAAATAAAATAAAAAGGGTTTGGACTTGGGCGAAAAGGATGAATGGTGGGTGCAGGTTTATGCACGGGCTTAGTCTGGTTAAGATTAAGACCCAGGGTTTAAATTGAATGACGCCCAAGTCAATTGAGGACCGGTCTTTGAGCGCATTTTGTTATGCCTTATCGTACAACCACATGTCCTGTATGGGCAGGACCTGGCTTAATAATTTGTAATACCTCTTAGTTATTGGTGCTATGTTGTATGTATGGGTGTCGGGTAGACAGTTTTCCCATCTGGCGCAAGAGGGGGTTTTCGGAGGACGGTCAGTCCAATGGAAGCGAAACCTTAGCGGGCACAAGTACTTTGAGGTAGAACATTGTAACGGCCTTGTGATGTTTGCTTTGTCACACGCCTTAGGAAGCGTGGATTGGCCGACACAAAGAGTATAATATCTCGTGTGGGTAAAGTTGTACAAACTCGCAGAGTAGAAACTATTCGAATAGCGCGTCATGATCATGGACATGCTAGCAAAGCCACTCAGAGTTAGTTTTGTTTTTGGTTTTAAAAGTGATTTCAACAGATAATTTCAGGATGGATAGTCCTGTGGGAAAATTGGGCGGGTAGCCATTGTGATTGGAGGATATCCATCATCTTTTATGGAGGTTATCCACAATAAACTATTGTTACTTAAAATGGTTATTGTATGAAATGGCTTTGAAATCTAATATGATTATTTAAATTAAAACTGCTGCTTTACGCAAAATAACCTTGCCAGTATCCTTTGTCTACCTTATGCATGCATATCAATTCCATATTGGGTGTAACTTGCGAGCACGGTAGTAGTGCTCACTCTTGCTGAATAATCTTTATTCAGGAGAAGTTATCTACCAGGACGGTGAGGATCTTGACGCCTAGGCTGCGCCCCAGACGATTGCCTGTGGCGAATCGTTGGGTCTACTACTATCATTCTGCTTCCGCTGTGTTTTACTTTATTTGGCCTCAGGCCCTTTGTAATAAACTCGAATAAATATTAATAAAATCGTGATATGTTTTGATTATCACTTTTGTTTGTTGTGTACATTAGTCATCTGGACTAATGTATGAACACAAAGAATTCGGGATCCTTCGCTCCGGGTTCGACAATTCTCAACCATGTTCTACACAAATAGCATTCTTCTTTAAGTTTTCAATAAACTTTTAAAGAGAAGCTATGAAACTGGTCGTAGATACTTACCCGAATTGCCACATCATTATAATCGGCAAAAATGGTATCAGGACCTATCTTGGCTTGATGGTCCGATATTTTCCCCATACCTCATCAAGCTCCTTATCCTCGATAAATCGGGGGCAAAAAGGGAACTTGTTGGTTGAAAGGGATTACCAACAGGGGTTGGAACCTGTTGAGGGCCTTCAGGGCCATCTACCTCCGCAAAAGGAGTTAGAATCACTACTAGATCCTGAACGACCGCTGGCACCGACACCTACTCGGGGGCTTCCACGATCACTTTATCCTCAGGAACTTTGTCCTGATAAGTGCTTTGGACAGGGACTTCCACAGTGCCTGGTCCCTAGGAACATTCTAGTCAAAAACAACCGGAATGCCAGAAGATCCGTACAAAACAAAGAAAGGAAGCTCAAAACTCCAAATCGTCAAAAACTAGTAAAGGTATGCACTCATATGACTCTTTCATTTGTACATATCTAGTTGATTTTTTGGTTTTGACCTTGAAACACGGTGGAATAAATTCCGTACCGCTAGCCTTCCTTTTCTTCTCAACCAATTTCACTAGCTCTAGGCTGGTAAGGTTGGTTAAATCTCTCACATGCACCGACATGAGGTCAGCGATATTCTCGACCGGTTGGTCAAGGATAGCGTCCCGGACCATCGGGTCGGAGGGTGTGGTTTCATCGACCTCCAGATCAATTATTTCAGTAACAACTGTTAGGTTGTGAACAACCACTCTAGGGTCTATGACTTTCGCAGCTCTACTCTATGGGCCTTCAGTCTTTTCCACCTAAATTAAAAAACAAGTTTGGTTAGGTGATGAAATTTTCTATCTAAATATATATATATATATATATATATATCTTCTTTCAAATGCTCTTTTACCTCGGTAGAATAATCTTCTTCCAATGCCTCTGGGCAAGAATCGGTCGGAACCACGGTAGGATCACGATCCTCACCGAGTTGTATGACTTTCAGTCCGACCACCTACAAAATTAGAGCGAGATTAATAAACTGACCAGAGGATATATATATATATATATATATATAAGATAAAGGACAATTGATTATCTACCTTAAGTCTCGCTAGTCTCTCTTCAGCAGTGACTATCACCAATATGCCGGGAAATGCAGCCTTCTCACTAGGCTCCCTAGCGCAGATCATTTTGATCTCGCTCCTTGACCTCGTCAAGAGAAAGGGCTTCAAAAAACATAGAAGAGATTTTAAGGTTTTACGATAATTAGTTAATAAGTTATACTTGTCGAAGCTTCTGTCAAAGACTTACCATCTCGTGAGTCTGTGATTGCTTCATCCCGAGCAATGAACCAGAGTAGGGATTGAGTTCGGAGTTTCAGAGGACTAATTCGGCATATGGTGAAATCCCTCACCACATGCCAGGAAGTCAAGCCCTTGATCCTTAGATCTCGAATGGCATCCACGCATCTCCTGACCATCCCTGTTTTCTCCACGGTCCCCCTCCACTTGGGATTCTCGTTCGCCCTAATCCCGGCGAAGTAGAGGCCGTCGTCACTCGTAACCTTCATGTAAAACCAGTTCTTTTTCCATGACAACCTAGAGGACTTCGAGTACATTTGGATGTACTCATCGGCCTTCCCGTCATGAAGGCGTAGTGTGCATTCTCTAGGATCCACTGTGGATCTTCCTAACATCGCCATCCGATAGAAATACCTGAAGAGCTTCAAGTTTGGTCATACTCCCAGGTACGCCTCATACAGGTAGGTGAAGATACTAATGTTGGTGATGGAGTTTGGGGCCAAATTCACCAACTCCACCCCGTAGTACTCCAGAACGCGGGGGAGGAATTTGTGCACTGGCACCCTCAGCCCACACTCGATGTAGGCGAGAAAAACTAGGATTTCCCCATCTTCGCGACTCGGAAAGTGCTCTCCGGCCGCTAACCTCCATTTGATCAGATTCCTATCCAGGAGCATTCCGATCTTCTCCAGTGTATCAAGCTTCTTCTCACTCAGATCCGAAGCCGTCCACTTTGTGATTTGCTCCGACATGGTGAAATTTCTCAAAGGGATGAGGCTTTGAGGTCGGAAAGACAACAAGAGGTTAGAAAGGTTTTCTTGGCAAGGAACTGAAGATGATTGAAGGAAGATCTGAAAGCGTAAAAGCTCTAAAGCCCAGCAATGGGGATTTTATAGCTTTAGATCTTTAACTACAATTGGGAGTTACCAAAAGTCCAACAGACAAAACCTTTTTGTCCAACAGACAGAAAAACTCTTTAGTTCTCAAGGCAGGTTCTCAACTTTAAAGTAAACACAGACCACCTCGTATGTCATGACATTAAATGAGGGTCTGTCCGATACAACTTCATCGGAGGAAGGTGTTCATATGACCTGTTCATTTAAAGTTTGAGGGCTAGCAGACGAGGATTAAAACCTCTATGTATTACTTTAATACTTGATAAAAGACCATACATCTTCATGGTCATAACCCCTAAGGCTAACGACCTCATTGGTCGTGAGGATTCCAGAGGTTACATAATGGGTACCCTGGTCGAACAAGGTCCTGCGCCTAGTCTTCGACCAGATAGCTGCTCGGGAAAGCTATGAACTGGTATCTGGATCTGATTCCAGGTATATTCTTTACCGTGTGATGAATGGAACATATGTTGTATACTCCAAACCATGCGATGTTACATAATCCTAAGACACTAACAACAACCGCCATACGGTTGAGTGTCTCACAGACACTTAACCGCAGAGCAGTTGACACATTATCAATCTATCGCGCTCGCTCGACCGATCCACGACACTTCACAAGGGACGTCTTCTCTAAAAGTAACCGCCACCTCTTCAAAAGTTATTTAAGGATGAAGTGCGGACAACAGGAGGAGGATCTGAAGCATCAAAGATCATCAAGCATCAGATTAAAGCAGCGCAATCAGCCTTGGATTCGTGCTTTAAGTCTGATTAATTAGCATAGCAAGCATCATACTCAGTGTAATTAGGATTAGTCCCCAGCCAGGTTGTAAACACCCCTGTAAATCCAGTTCATATCAATAAAGAGCAGCCCCGTTATCTCCCAGGAGATCTGTGTCATTTTCCTCTATTTTATATCGTAAGATCGGCGACTTGATCGTTGATAGAGAGCGCATCTAGTCGATGGCCAATATTTTTTCTGGATTCACTTCGATACCTCTAGCCAAAACTAGGAAACCGAGAAGTTTTCCAGCAGAAACTCCAAACACACACTTTTCCAGATTTAACTAGAGGTTATGCCTTCTCAAGTTATTGAAGGTCTCTTGTTGGTCGAGAATGTGATCGCCAGCATTGATGCTCTTCACGACCAGATCATCAACGTTAGCTTCTAGATTTCAACCTATCTATGGATTAAAGGTTTTCTGCATCAACCTTTGAAAAATTGCACCAGAATTTTTGAGACCAAATGACATCTTAACATAGCACTAAGTGCTGTATGGGGTGATGAAAGAAGTTTTCTCTTCATCTTCTTTACACATATTAATCTGGTGGTATCCTGAATACGCATCTAAAAAACTTAATAACTCGCACTTGAAAGTAGAGTCTACAAGTTGGTCAATGTGTGGAAGGGGAAAGTCATCCTTTGGACAAGCTTTATTAAGATATGTGAAGTCAATACACATTTGCCACTTCCCATTATTTTTCCTAACCATTACAGGATTGGCGAGCTACTCAAGGTGGTCGACTTCGCGAATAAATCTAGCCTTGAGGAGCTTGTCAATTTTCGACTGGATTACCTCCTTCCGATCAGGTGCAAAATGCCTTAGCTTCTACTTGATCAGTTTCTTGTCATGATGGAGAGCTAGCCTATGCTTGATCACCTCCCTAGGGACTTCGGGCATGTCGGACGCCTGCTAGGTGAATATGTCCTGATTTGCTCTTAGGAAGGAGATGAGTGACTCTTCCTATTTGTGGTCAACTCTTGCCCCGACCAGTATTTTTCGGGTAGATGCGTTAGTGTTTCCTGACCCAGGCGGCAACTTGGCGCTTTCCGAAGAAGCACCGTTGTTGAATGGTACTTTCTTTGTCTGGCCGGAAGGCTTTGATGTCATCTTTGGCCTCGAGTGCTTGACCTGCACGATAGGTGGATTAGCTTCTCTGGTCAGAAGATTATAGACCAGCTCTAAGGATTTTCGTTCACATGCGTAAGCTATTTTTTGATATCCTCGAACCGTGATGACCTTATTTGGTCCTAGCATTTTCAAACTCTGATAACCATAGTGCATGGCTATCAAGAATTTTGCTAAAGCCATACGACCAAGGATTCCATTGTATGCGAATTCAAAATCCACCATATCAAATGGAATTTTTCTATTCGAAAGTTGTTGGGTCTTCCGAACGTAGCTAGTAGGGAAAGCTGTCCTATCGATTTGGCGGTAGAACCAGAAACTATACCATGGAAGGCATATTTCACAGGTTTCACCTTTAACTTGGGAACTTGCATCTCTTCTAATGCTCTCGCAAATAGAATATTTAGAGAACTACCTCAATCTATTAGGACTCGATTAAACTTACAGTTATTAATAGTAGGTTCAACGACAATAGGGAACCTACCTGGCCGAGTCGAAGGGATGGAGCAGTCTTCTTTGCTGAAGGAGATTACAGTTTCCGACCATCTGGATAGCTTGACGGTGATTTGAGGCTCAACAAGGTTGACCTCCCGCTCCATGGCCTTCACATGACGCCTTGATTCGTACGAAGAAAACCCACCAAAGATCATATTGACCGTATGTTGAGGCTCCTGGTACTCCATTTCTTCGTTGCCATCTTTTTTCTTCTTGGAGCTCGTTTCCCCGAGTTCCTGTATTGAGGGGAATGGACCTTTATCTACATAGTAATCTTTCAGCTTCTTTTGCCAGACTCGGTAGGTACGCAAGTCATGCCCTACCTGCTGGTGAAGTGGACACCACTTCTTGTTCTTCTTGTATCCCTCGGTCGGAGCTTTTGCTTTGCCTCGACTAGTATAATCATTCTTACCCTTAGTAAACTTCTCAGGAACTGCAAGAACTTCCTTATCGTCAGGTCTGCGATTTCTCTTTTTCTTGAGAGCCTTCTTACGCTTCTTCTCTGATTTATCCAAGCCAGGTTGGGGGATTTTATCCTTCCGATCAATGGCCTCACACCATTCAACCGCTTCGCTAGCGGCTGCGTATTTGTTGGCCATGTCAAAAAGTTCGACGATCGTTTGTGGAGGGTTCATTGCGATGTCCTCCGTAAACCGTTGATTCCTTAGGCCTGCTTTGAAAGATTGGATGACAGAAGATTATGTGACCTCTGGTATTCAATTACAAACCTGGCCAAATCTTTTGATGTGCTGATGAAGAGTCTCATTGGATCCTTACCGGATTCGGTGAAGATCTTCCTCCTTTCTAGGGCGGTCGTACGTGTCTTGGAAATTCGCAACCAGGAGGTCAGAAAGTTGCTCCTAAGTGTAGATCGATCCGACCGGTAGGTTAAGTAACCACGACTGGGCAGACCCTTCAAGTACCGTGGGTAGATAGTTTACCATCATGTTTTCATCACCACCAGCAACTCTGATGGCGGTGGTATAGATTTGGAAGAATTCTAACGGGTTCTGAGTCCCATTGAACTTATACAGGTTGGCCGGTCGGAACCTGTTTGGCCAACGTACAACCTGGAGTCCTGCGGAGAAAGCTCGACAACCTGTAATTGATTCATGGCGCCTTCTTTGGAAGGGCGATGGATTGTAATTGGTTGGAGACCGGTTTCTAAAATTGGAATGCCGGACCTCCGTTGTCCCGATTCGGTCGTGGATGTTGGTATGACGCATTCGCCCGCTTGCTTGGTTTGGATGATGTCAGAGATCATCAGGGCCAAGCGATCGCTCCTCTCGACGAGGTGAGGGAGTGGCTGCTTGAAATAGCCTTCTTCCCTCGTGACTCCTTGGTCGGAATCATCGAGGTGGCCTCGGTATCAATTGGTCTTCCATCCGACCATGCTGCGTCTACCGAGGGAGGAACGTTGGGATGAAGTTATGGTTTGACTTTTTGAATTCTTCTGTTCCAAGTACGCTTCCATTCGTTGCATGGTTTGCTAAAGAATTTCTGATACCTGACCTACAAGTTGCACAAAACTTGGGGTCACTGCTAGAGCAGGGTCTGAATTATTTAAAATATTCTGAACACGCTGCAGATTTTGTACCATTACCGAAGGTCTCAGAGGATTCATGCCGACAGTGGGTGTTTGAAGATCTGAACTTCCCCCGACCTTCTGGTTGGTTCCGTCCGATCCATTACTCTAGGTGGGGGTACAACCAGACGAATTAACTGATGGACGTCTATCAGTTCTGTTACCTCTGGCATTTGGTGCTTAATGACCCATACCATTTCCACCAGCATGCGGTGCTGAACTTTTGTCACCTTTTTCACCATCGAAAGGATCGGGCTTGAGAGGTCCTGGATATTCCGAGCTGGTCGAATGGTGGTTCTTTGAAAGCGCCACATGTCGTGGCGGCGTATCCTCATCAATCCGATCGATTTCGCTAATGTCCTGCGACATGCGAGCAGAGGAGGAGGATGATGACATCCGTTTTCTTGCATGGCGCAGATGCATCCATCCATGTCGAGGTTGCGATACTCCACCAAGTTGAACCAGTTCTCCTTGTCCCAACTTTCTGCCATAGCCGCATGAGCGATTATGAGGAATGGGCGAGGATTTGATGAGCAAAGAATTTCTCCAAGAAATCTATGCCTTCTTCCCCACGGACGGTGCCAGAACTATCGATTATCGAGTCGATGATCTTACGAAATAAAATAGAGGAAAATGGCACAGATTTCTTGGAAGAGAATGTGATTGCTCTTTACTGATATAAACTGGCTATTACAAGGGGTGTCTACGACCTGGGGGTGGACTAATTCTAATTACACTGAGTGTAATGCTTGCTATACTATTCAATCAGACTTGAAGCGTGAATCTAATCTTTGATTGCGTTGCTCTAACTCGATGTAAGCGATCCTCCTCCTTTCGTCTGCGCTCCATCCTTAAATAACTTCCGAAGAGGTGGTAGTTACTCCTAGAGAAGACGTCTGTTGTGAAGTGTCGCGACTAGTCAGAACGAGGCGGTGGTTGATAAAGTATCAACCGCTCTGCGGTTGAGCATCTGTGAGACACTCAATCATACGGTGGTTGTTTGTCAGTGTCTTAGGATCATGTAACGTCGTGTGGCATGGAGTATACAACATGTGTTCCATTCATCACATGGTAAAGAATATACCTAAAATCAGATCCAGATATTAGTTCATAACTCCTGCGAGCAGCTACCTAGTCAGAGACTAGGTATAAGACCTTGTCTGACTAGGGTACCCATTATGTAACATCTGGAATCCTTACGACCAGTGAGATCGTTAGCCTTAGGGGTTACGACCACGAAGACATATGGTCTTTTATTATGTATTAAAGTAATACATAGAGATTTTAATCCTCGTCAGGTCACTACCCGGTATTTTGGAGAGGATATTAAAATACCACTTCTCGATCCTTCTCCAAAGACTGAGTCCAATCGTTGTGAAGTAATCTCATGCTTCGCAAGGTTGATCAATGACTATTTTCATGTTGGTAAATCTCTTCCATATGGCTCATATCGGAACCACCATGGCACTCGCACCAACTCCCAAGTCACTTGATGCAACCCGTCGCAACGAACTTCACCGGACATCCTCGATCGTTCTAGACCTCATCTCTCCTAGCCTAGTCTCGATCATCATTGTTATTGACCATCGTTGACACCAAGCCATGTGCACGACAATAGACCGACAAATTGATTTCGAGTACAAGTTCTTTGCAACCTGACCCACGTTAGCGAAAATATGCGTCATGCAACACCTATGCAGTAAATCCAATAACTTTGGTAATCCTACGAATTTCATCGTGTTCCCAATGCATGAACACCCTCTGCCAGTCAGATCACCAAGCTACAGGTTCGATCGCTGCCTGGCCAGTATGAGCACTAGGCTACCAATGTACCACTAACCAACGGCAGGTCAGACCGCGTGAGACTGAGAGAATTTTCCCATGTCCCAAACTTGCATTCTGTTTTAAATTTTCAAATTCTATCTAGTTTTTACTCGAAACTCCTTTTTTAATGTAATCAAGTGCAAATGCATCCTCTCAACTTCCTACACATGATTTTTTGTTGATTCAAAAAATTCAATTTTTAACTTTAATTTGGTTTGACACGCTGCATGTGACGATCGACAAGTAGTGCGTTCTAGCCGGTCTAACCGCCAACCCAAGGCCAGTATCATTGCCGGTCATCGGCCAGTCCAACTGCCCATAGGGCCGGTCAGATCGCCTCTGCCTTGACAACAGCTGGAACTTTCCGAAAACGAGGGTTTTTCTAAACACATCAATACTATTGCCAATCGTTTAACATGCTAAGATTATAATTATCTACCCATAATCTCCCCATTACGTTATAACGTCATGGAAGAAATACGTAACGTCACAACACATCTAGATCAAATAAATTTCCAATAGTACATCAAGAGACCATGCTAACTTCCGAACCGTCTGACAACATGTTTTTCGTTTAGCGCGCACGTGTGTAGCAGCCCATGTTTTTCACTTGCTTAGGAGTCTAACCAGATTCAGACTATCAAGAAGATGTTAGAAGAACAAAACATCCTGAATCTGGTACGGTTAGCATGGTTGAAAAATCCAGCCTTGTGCAAATCAAAGCTGCCTCGTGGCATGACCATTCTGGTTATTTTGGGTTCTTGTTATATATGTTCCGATCTGTCTGGTTGTGCATGTTCATTTGAACCTGTAGTTGGCCAGGTGCTTGATACTCATCTTGATGTGGGGTGTTAGTTGCTTCTTTATCCTTTTTTTGGTCGTGTCCCGTGTCCGTAGTGAGCTGTAGTCTCACTACGTAGTTGTTCCTTACCGTAAAATTTTCCTTTTCGTAACGGGGTCTGCACCGGCTTCCTGAGCGTCCCTCTTTCTTCTTCGTATTTTTTTAGCTTTCTAATAAAATCTGGACAAAGATTTTTTCCTAGGAGTTAATAGGTTACCCATGACTATTGAATGTGCATTAATAATGCCTTTTCTATTTTGACATTTAGTATTAAAAGAACTAATATATTTGGAAAGCACCTATTGTTAATATTGAAACATATATATTGCTACATATCCATACGTAAAATGGCAGTACGTGAAGCTAAAAACATATCAGGTGAACGAGCCCATATCTGTCAACGTATCGACAGACTCGCACAGAGCCACTTAAGCCTTTTTGAGTTTTGCCCCTGCACAAGCCCCAGATTTTTTCGAAATGCCCGTGGGCGTGACCCAAGCCTCTCCTCAGTCCTCCCCAAGAGAACATATACTATGTTACCTAGGCTTGGGGTGCTATTTTGTTTCCCAACGATCTGAACCGTTGGATGACAAATCGATGGACATTATGCTGGATGGTGGGACATTAAGTTGGCTATTTTTAACAAAACCCCCTAGAAGAGTATCCACGCTGGATGGTGCTTGTATCAAGCTGTTTCTGTCAGTATGAGAAATTGAGTGCAGCTTCTACTTCTTAGAATCTGAATTTTATCAGTTCTGACTTTAGCACTCGTGCTTGTGCTGCTTCTAAACTAATGTCATTTGCATCTGTACATAAGTGAAAAGTAAGTGTCTTTGTCAGCTGTACAGTATCAGGTTTGATGCTTCTTGTAATCGGGCTTCACTTGAGCCTCAATCAGAGTAGCGGCAATTGCGTGCACTTAGCAGGAGCCGAGGACCAGCATAAACATGGACAGGATGCAGACACAGTCTAGGATATTTTCAGGCTCACAAGACAACCATTTTCGACAAGAATCGACACAGGATCAGGATCAATAAAGCTTCTTCCTTACATAAGGATCCGAATAGGTTCATTACATCAAGCAGTCCATTCATTCATTTGTCGCCGCTGCAGGCGCTCCAGGAAAGAAATTCTGGAACATGAAACAACAAAGAGTCCATCCATTCAACTCGGCATCAGCATTTTCATACACAGAAACACCTCATTTTCATTCAAACTCTATACAAGCTCTCTAGTTACTTCACACAAATTAGTGCACACACATAAGCACACATATCTGATAATTTTCATTAGTATAGCATTCATACTGCCAAGTATCGACATAAATTACAAGGCATTCAAGCAGCGAAGCCTCGACATAAATTAAATGGCCTCGCTTCGGTACACCTATTTTAGAAAAAATTACGAATCTTAAAGCGAAGTGGTTAATATTAGGTGTGGGGCAAATCTGTATCAACATAAAAAATAAATCAAATTGAATATTACATATAGATATATATTTGAATATTAAGTGGGGCAAATCTTTGATTCGGTTTATTTTTTAGGTTAATGCAGATTTGAATCCACATAATTTTAACTATTTTGCTTTGAGATTCGTAAACTTTATCTTAAAGAGGTGCGACGAAGGACACACATTAAAATTATCGGTTTTTCTAAACAACATTCGATTGTTTTCTTTTGTCAAAATAGTCAAATTTTTATCCGTCCGATATACTTTGAGATTTGCACTTCTTCTCATGCGATGAATTGGGTCCGGATTTATTATGATTTTTTTCTTCGGAACATAATGGGTTCACCACATTGCCGTATTTTGTTGGTATAGAATTTCATTATTTGTCTTTGTTTTAGCTCAATATCTCAAAGTATATGTTAGATTTTGAATTATGTTATGGAAATATGAGTTATTAAGACTTTCGAGAATAATTACAGTGATCAAGAACAAAAATTACATAAATAAATTACTGCAATTTATGTATAATGAAATTGTAAATGAACTACAATTTGACTGTTTTGAGCTGAGAAAACAGTCGAATCTGGTATAGACGGACCCTAAAACTGTAATTTATGTATAATGAAGTTATAAATGAACTAAAATTTGACTGTTTTGAGCTGAGAAAACAGTTGAATCTGGTATAGGCGGACCCTAAAATTATATCGACTAGTGTATCACTAGATTTGTCTTATTAAACTATCTAGATTAGTGTATCACTAGATTTGTCATATAAAGTAACAAAAAAAGTAAAGGTCAAATCCATATCTCAGAGTCTATCAAAAGTCAATAACATCACTTAGAAAAGAATAAAGCGAGTGTGAACTACAGTAATTCCCCTGCAATGTCCCGTGTACATACACACAGGAGATGATATGAACTACAGTAATTCCCCTGCAATGTCCCGTGTACATGCACACAGGAGATGATACAATATATGGCTGTGACTTGGAAGGCTTGTAACCGAAGCTAGAGTATGCTGTATTACGATGGATGCTCCCAGCCCATGGTCCATCGGCGTTGTGGGCTGGGGCGATGCACTCCCATACCGCATTGTTGCACTTGAACCCGGAGCCAAACCCGATCATCCACACCCGATCACCCCTATGCATGCGGCCCTTGCCCTCGATGTATGCAAGCTCGTACCAAATTGAGCTGCTGGATGTGTTCCCAAATCGATGCAGCGTCATCCTTGATGGCTCAACGTGCTCTTCCGACAGGCCGAGGCTGCGTTGGACCTCGTCAACAACTGCACGCCCACCCGCGTGAATGCAGAAGTGCTCGAAGGCTGTGAGGAAGTCGGGGACATACAGCTTGATCCACCCTTTGCGCAGTTTTTGTGAGACGTAGGACAGCGCGAACAAAATCTGCTCGGAGGCCGGGAGGACGAGGGGTGCAATGGCGGTGATGTTGGCTTTTAGCGTGTTTCCGGCGACGACCGTGAGGTCCATGGTAAGGGTGGATAACGAGCCAAGTAGTCGTCTTATCGAGTTTTTCTCGAAATTGACATAGTTTGATTTAATATCATTTTATATATTTTTTGAAAGTATTTTTATGACCGAGCTAACGAGCCAAGCCGAGCCGAGCCAGGGTGAAATCTAATTTCATTCGAAATTGACTAATTTCAATATTTGATCAAATAACGAGTCTAGTTAGAGCAATTTTGAACCGAGCCAACGAGTCCACTAACGAGCTTTTTTTCCACCCCTAGTCCATGGAGAGATTGACACCCCTGTTTCCCTTGTCGTCCTCCTCCTGGTATATGCATCGGTACGAGCTGTCATCCGCCGCGGTGAGCGTACGCACGACAGACGCGAGCCGGAATCGCGCATTGGTGGGGGACGTCGACAGCAGCACGGCCGCTCCGCCCATGCGGAACAGGCATATGGGCAGAAGCATAGCTCGCTCGTTCCCAAGATAGTAGAAGGGTGAGAGAGTCTCCGTAGATACGACTAACGCTCGTGCACCTGCGGGCGCCACCTGCAGGAGATTCCTCGCAAGCCCTGCTGAGATTAACCCAGCGCTGCACCCCATTCCAGATAGGTGCACGCTGCGGATGTCGCTGCGCAGTCTGTACCTGTTTATGATCATATCGGGGATGGACGGTGTGGGATTGAAGGCACTGCAATTGACGACGAGTATGTCGATGGTGTCGGGGCCCGGGGGAGATGCTCGTCTTCGCAAACAAATCGTCAATGGCTGAGAAGACAACGAGCTCAGCCTCCTCGCGGCCGGCCTCGAACGTGCAGTACTTGTACGGTGGGATGTGGTGGTGCACCTCGGGCAGGCAGGTCTCCTCCCCAAGGCCTGAGCGCTCGAGAAGGCGAGCCAGGAAACGGATGCTCCGCTCGTTGTACGTGGTCACCAGGCGTGTGTACTCGACGAAGGAGGCGAAGGGCGTACGGTAGTGATGAGTGCCACGGAAGCAAGTGTAGTCGATGAGGTACACCGTCCGCGGCTGCCGCATGAGGTAGACGGTGACCGCGGCGGCCGGGAGGATGCCGGCCAAAACGAGATGTGCGGGGCTGAGGGCTTGAAGCCGACTGACGATCTTATCGGGCCCGAGCCTTGCCGCCGCGACGACAGCGGCCGCGACGATTGGCACGGTCATGATGGCCAGGAAGTTGTCCACGACGAGCTTGTAGACGGATTTGAGGTGCTTCCGAGTTGGTGATGAACTCATGCTAGCTGTTGAAGCGTACGTGCGTGCAGTGTGTTTCTGTGCGTCACTACCGGCGACGGCTTCTTTGCCGAGTGTCATAGACTTTGCCGAGTGCTTTATCGGGCACTTTCGGCAAAGAGGCTATTTGCCGAGTGCGGATAGAAAGCACTCGGCAAACATCCGCACTCGGCAAAGATCAGTTTGCCGAGTGTCGGGCACTCGGCAAAGATCAGGTTTGCCGAGTGTCGGGCACTCGGCAAACCAGAACACTCGGCAAAGGGCACCACCGTTAACGGCCGGCAGCCGCCGTTAACCCTTTGCAGTGTCTTTCTCCTCACACTTTCGGCAAAGGCTCCTTTGTCGAGTGTCATTTTTGACACTTTCGGCAAACCATATTTTTTTCACTTTTGACTTTCCTTTTTCAACTGTAATCGATTTTTCATTGCATGATGCTTGCAAACCTAAGAAAATGTAAGAATACGTGACAACTTCTTCTGAGATTCTTCGGCTTGCAAGCATCAGACGTGACAACTTGCGCTAAACCTTCTCAAATTTTTATCACAGCCTCCACATATGATATCATGACATCTTGACAAGTTTCATGATTTTCGACTTCGCTTTGCTTTTTATACAATTTAAAACAACTCGACCGCAAGTTCGTGGTCATGTTTCGTGAACAAGATGTTCAAATTAGTGGTCTATTCCTGGTTACGCCTCACATTATACTAAATAACATGAATATCATTTTTCCATTTATTTTTTTTCATTATTCAATGACTAGCAGCTTATAATTTGAATTATCCAAGAAAATTCAATTAATTGAAATAAATTAAAGAAATATAGAACAAGTCCGAGAAATGTGCCACATTGGAACATGGAGTACTGTGTATTGTATAAGGACTGCAGAAAAGTTTGGAGGTCAAAAAGTGTGGGAATGGTTTGCCGAAAGTGTCAACAAATGACACTCTAAGAAAGAGTTTTTGCCGAAAGTGTCATGAGAAGACACTGCAAAGAATTTTAAATTTTTAAAACCCCACTTTGCCGAAAGTGCCGATCGGGGCACTGCAAAGGGGATTTAACTCACACGCCTGGGCCGCCCACACACACGCAGACACACAAGACACTACCACGCACCACACACGCCAAGACTGCCTGCCACAACACACGCCTGCCCTGCCACACAGGCCTCAAGGCCAGACAAGGCCACGAGGAGGAGGAGAGGAGGAAGAAGGAGGAAGAGAAGGAGGAGGAGGAAGAAGGAGGAAGGAGGAAGAAGGAGGAGGAGGAGGAGGAGGAGGCGCCTGCCGCTGCTACACGCCCCCGACGCTTCTCACTGCCGCTTTGTCCACTGGCTTGGCCCTTCACCACTGCTGCCCCACGACGCCCACTAGGTATGCCATACCGCCGCCGCCGTAGTATTACTAGTAGTTGCGGTAGTAGTAGTGGTAGAGTAGCAATGGTGGTAGTCTAAGTAGTCGAGGAGTGGTTGTGACTAGGATGGCATTGTGTTCGACATTCACTGCACCATGGGCTAATACCCTAATGGAGGCGGTATGGGCCTTTGCTTTGCCCATGGGTATAAAAACGGGCACAATTTCTACCCATCGAGTAAACGGCGCGCATGGGTAAGCTCCACCTGCACTGCTCACCTCACTCCGCCATATAGACTGACAAGTGGGACCCTCCCTGAGCAAAAAATCTAAAACCCTAACCCTTGCTCGGTTTTCACAGCTCCCAACTTTCCCACCTATTCCCACTTCCAGCCGCCAGACGCCCAGACCTCCTCCAGTCCCGGTCCCAAATCCTCCCAGATCTCTCTTCTCCTCGGCTCCTCCTGGGCTCCCGGCCGCCTCCTCACCACGCCTCCTCGCCGCCTCCTCCCGGGTCTTCTCCTGCCTCGCTGCCTCCTCCCGCCCCCTCCTCCCGGTCCTCCCGTCCTCCCTGTCCCCTCCGCCGCGCTCCTCCCCTCCTCGCCCCCCGGCCTCCCTCCCCGGTCTGGCCAAGGCCTCGGCCATCAAGGCCTCCTCCCGTCCACTGCTCTCCCTAGCTAGCCACCGCCTCCTCCCGGCCAGTGCATGATTTAGTTCTTGTTCCTAATATGCTTGATCTGTCCCATGAGTCGATGCAACATGTAATTATTCTTCTGCTTAATCATTCTGTTGTCTTCAATTATGCTACAAGGCGACATGACATGTTCTTTCCTCTTCAATCAGCCGAGGTTTCAAATATTGTGATGCCACTATAGTTGAGTTCGGATTTCTACAAAGAAATTGAATTGGTAATAAGGGTCATGTCTGCAAAGGTTCCAAGGTACTATTACCACTCTTGACGTGTCTATTCACTTAGTTAAATTATGTATGAAGTTTTATAGTCATCCGACATGATTATGGGATATTCATGCTTTCATTCTGACTCCACCTTTGTGTGCCTTGGACAGCTAGATGTTGTGTTGAAAGCTTGTAGTGCATCATCTAACTTGTTTCACCGGTTCGACTATAAGGATTAAAGGCATTTCATTATTGAACCTGTTTGTCTTTCTAACTTTCTGTTCCTTCAATCACAACCCAGCATCAAATGAGTGTGGCATCTCATATGATTTCCACTAGATGACCTCATATACTGCTTTTCTAGCTGTACCTATCTATCATAAACATGTTATGCAAATTCCACTTGGTCTGAATGCATTGGTTAGTGATAACCTCGTAATGCTATTTAAACCATTTCACAAACTTGCTGCTAGAAGTTGATGTCTTCACCATTGTCTCAGTGATGCATGATGTCCACTGATAGTGAAGTGAATAGTGATGAACATGTATTGTTTTGTAAGTCTGCATTTTTGTAAGGTCCACATCCATGTATTTTGGTCAATGAATTATATGAGAAATCGCACATCAGACATGTGTAGTAATTGGTCACTAGAACTAGAATCTATTGCATTCAATTTTCTCACTCCCTAGCTTTTGTAGCAGCTTTGTACTTAGCTCAAATATCTTGTGCTAGAAATGCTAAAATGTGATCGTTTAAATATAGATGTGTGCATGGAAATTTTGGATATTCTTTATGAGACTGAAGATACCTCATGGCTTTTTAACTCTCCATGTTTACTTGCTGCTTCAACTCTTGTATGTTCTACCGAATGCAGCATTCCCAATTTCCCATTGAAGAGATTTTGGATAGAGTTGTGCCAAAGTTATGCCTGATACTATTTCTCTCCATTCTTTTCAGGTTACTGCATATGTTATATGAGTTCATAAGCAGAGATTGGAGTTTCCAATCCTTCCTTGGGCTAATCCATTAGCAGCATACTTCATTTTATTTATGTATGGTCCAAAAAAACATTAATAGTTGTTGAATGTGTGATGCACTGTTGATATGAATTGAGATGAACTTGATGTGTGCATTGTTTATGTGTGATGAGTATGCCGTGAGCTTATAGGTACCATGGGCGATATAGTGCACTGCTCATGGGTAACAGCATGCCTGCTGGTGACGGGTACCCTGGCGACGGGCATGGGCGAGGTTCTTCGCCTCGTCCTTCAAGGGCATGCCCGTGGGGGGAAAATTGGGTCATGGCATGGGTATGGGCAAGCACTACCTGCACTCCGCGCCTCGATTGCCATCCCTAGTTGTGACATTGTTATATATATGTGGTTGGATATAATCTTGTGCATGTCGGCCATCGTGTTGCTCATATATATGTGCATGTCGGCCATCGTGCTGTTGGTTTTCTTTTGCAGGTTTTGGAAACCTCACCGCAGGGAGGTGTCAAATTTTGTATTGACAGCTTTATGTTTTTTTTTTTGTAGAGAAGAGCCACGGAGTGTCGCCGAGTACCGGCGACTCCCGACGCGCTCGCAGCTGGTTCCGCGCTCAAGGCCGCCTTGCCACTACACCGACTTCGCCACGGCCCGCTTAGCCCGACTCCACCGCCACCCTAGGTATAACCTCTTTCAGATCATGGTCAGAGATCACGAATCCGCTTAGGCGTCTCCTGCTCGAAGAGATACGGTTGGAAATATGCGATATTTCCATATCTAAAACCGATTCTGCTTCAATTGTCCACGCTTTTTGACAGCTCATGATGGGGTTAGTTTCATGGTTCGTTCGATCCGGAGACAGTTTGGCATCATCTCCGTTGTTCTTCTAGATACACACTCTCCCCGGCAGACGGTATTTGGAGAACAAATGAGGTGTGCCAAATTTCGCCTCAATAGGAGTAGAGCATGGAAACTAACCTTATCTACGGATCCTCGCAGGATTAGGACCTATCCTCACCTATTAGATAGTAGGAACGCCGTGTAGATGCAATTGATGTTTATATTACTCGCCGCTATATATGTTAGAGGATGGAGGACCGTGAGTGGATGTACACTGCCACGCAAGTCGTGGTCGTCACCAATGAATGGATCGACAAGACCAATGCTTTCTTGAACTGCATTTGGCGTGGGCTAAAGGAGCGAGTAAATTTGTCATCCCCGCAAAGAAATGTGCAAACAGAAAAGACAAACGAAGAAGGTCATGGGGAACATCTTTGAAGAATGGATTTACTGGCAGACTATACCCGTGGGTCTACCATGGTGAAGCCGATCAGATGAGAGAGGAGGTGGTGAGACCACGCCGAGGATTATGATGTCGATGCCGGTAGCGTATATGTTAAATGACTATCACGAGGCACAAGCCATCAAGGACGACGGAGGAGGAGCCGAGGCAACCGCAAAGGCGTTTCTATTTACATGTTTGCCAAGACGTAAACCCCTTCACGCCGCATAAAGGTTTTCAACCGATGCCATTGGACGATAATGGCATTAAAGTCCCAAGATAGCCTCGAGTCGAGACGCCTTCGATGGTATGTTGATGCTATTACGTACCGCTCGGAGGGTCACCTTCGCCAAAGAGCATGCACGAAGTCACGTAAACTCCTTCGCACTTAAGATGCCGATGAGCAGATACATGCTTGCTCAAGGGGTGCGCCCTATTTAGGAACGAATACGGAAGCAAAGTACTGCCCAAAGTGTAAATCATCTAGGTTCTCGGAGGTAGATTCTCGTGATGGCCAAGAGGCAATTTTGACATTCCCGTGACAATCCTACGGCACCTTCCGCTCATACCGAGGATCCAACGGCTATACATGACCGAGGAATCCGCTAAACAGATGACATGGCACAAAAATGGCAAACGATACAACTCGACAGATGGTACATGCATCCGATGGTGAAGCATGGACCCACTTTGATGGCATTCATCATGAGAAAGCTAAAGAGGCTCAGAATGTACGTGGTTATACCGGCAATGATGGGTTCAATCCTTATGGAATGATGGCTGCCCCATACACATGTTGGTCTGTTCATTATCCCTCAATCTCCCCGGCAGATGCTTTCAACTACGTAACGTATTCTTGTCGTTGATAATTCCCGGACACCCGGGAATAATATGGGTGTGTTCATGGAGCCCGTGATTGATGAATTGGTCCGTGCTTGGGAGGAAGGAGTATGGACATACGATCGAGCTACAAAGAAAAACTTCAAAATGCATGTTTGGTACCACTACTCCTCGCATGACTTCGGGCGATGGGATATTCTCATACCGTGTGTTCACGGAAGTTCCCATGCCTAGTATGCAAGGAAGGTCCGAGGTTCATTTGGTTGCGTATGGTGGCAAGTATTCATCGCTCGACAAACATCGGCAATTCCTCCTCTTGACCATGCATTCGCACGAGACATCAAGAACTTTACGAAGGTGTCAGTGATGCACTCGCACCACCGATAATGACCGGTGCCATGTTCGTGAACGATAGATGGTCTCGTGGTCAATCCGTAGGTGGTTTTGGGATATGGTGAGCAACATATGTGGACTCATAAGTCGGGCTTGACTCGCTCCCCTATTTTGATGACCTTCTCCTTCCACACAACATTGATATAATGCACATCGAAAAGAATGTTGCCGAGGCACTTTGGGCAACAATCATGGACATTACCGACAAGTCAAAGGACAACGTTAAGGCTAGAGTGGATCCGCAACGATATGCGATAGACCAAACCAACATATGAAGCCTCCTAGTCGCTGCAAGACATGGAGAAGGCCTAAGGCCGATTTTGTCTTGAGCAAGCCCCAAAGGAGGGAAGTACTAGAATGGATCCAGACGCTAATGTTCCCTCGATGGGTATGCGCTAATCCGAGGAGGGGAGGAACTTATCTACTATGCGTAGTCTTAGGGATGAAGAGTCATGACTACCACATATGGATTGAGCGGCTTCTTCCGGCGATGGTTCGAGGCTATGTCCCCGAGCATGTCCGCTAGTGCCGCAGAGTTGAGCTATTTCTTTTCACCAATTTTGTGCCAAGGAGTTATCTCGACCGTGATTGCCGACTTGGAAAGAATGGCACCGTGTTGCTCAGAAGTTGGAGAAGATCTTTCCACCCCGCTTCTTCAATCCGATGCAAAGATTTGATTTTGCACCTCCCTGCACGAGGCACGAATGGGGGGTCTGCAGGTCATGGTGCTATCCAATCGAGAGATGTCTAAAGGTTCTTCAAAGAAATGTAGAAATAAATGCAAAATCGAGGCTTCCATTGCAGAGGCATACATTCCGAGGAGGTGGCTAACTTCACAACAACATACTATGGTAACAACCTCCCTAGCGCATAATCCACCCCTCGCTATAATGTCAAGCGAAATGAATCGAATCCTCACTTTTTCCGAGGGCAACTCGAAGCGCAAGTGCATCGAATTCTCAAGACCTTGAATCATGAAGAGTGGCGCCATATCATGCTATACGTGTTGACCAACCTTGACGAAGTGGCACCGAGACATGCAAGAAGTTCTCAACGAACTTGTTAAATACGCCACTATTCTCGTGATCCAACCCCTTGTTTCTCGTTGGTACAGGGAATTTCTTCATGAATTCTGGCGTCAATCAAGGGATCCTACCCCACAGCAGGTAGATACCCTTCTTAGACAGGGTGCGGGAAATGGAATGCCCGATTTCATTTCTTGGTTCAAATGGAAGGTATCGTCAATTTAGCTCAGACTTAGTTTGACATTCCAAGTTACTCGTGACGCGCGTAATAATATAACGATGTATCCTGCTTGAGCTTGCAGGGCCAGAGGGATGCGTCTATGTGTGCCGAGTTGAGACAGGTTGCCGATGGCTTTGCCTATAGGGTCAGGTCATTTTCTGGTTATGACGTGAATGGATATCGCCAAGACAACAAGCTACGAGCGTAGTCGCCCAATCAAGAACCACAAGTTCAGAGTTTTTACGCCCCTGCTGATGAGGTCGAGTATTATGGAAGAATTGAAGAAATATACGAACTCAAGTTTCATGGTTCCAAACCTTTAATCCTGGCCATATTCAAATGCCATTGGTTTGATCCTCAAGTAACGAGACGGACATATTCTAATCTTGGGCTAGTCAAATTTGACAGATTCCGCTCTTACCAGAGACGATAGTCTATATGTGGCCCAACAGCCACGCAAGTTTATTATCTCCCATATGCGGTCAAACCATAAGGCATCTTAAGGGTTGGGATATTGTGCATGTGGTATCGCCATTACCAGTAAAGTGCCTGGCCCCAAACGATGAAGATTACAACTTAGACCCAAACACATATGACGGAGAGTTCTTTCAAGAAGAGGGACTAGAAGGAGGTTTGAGATAGACTTAACCGAAGCGATCGGAATGGAAGTAGACAATGAAACGGTTATTGAAGAGGACGCTGGAGATGAGGTGCAAAATGTGAAGGACTTACAAATGCTTGAGCGACACATTTAGACAATGACAATGGCAACATTGCTCATTCGGATAGTGTTGATTATTTCGACATGATTGATAGTGATGATGAGACTTATGATCCAATTTAATCCCGATCATGAAGATTATTTCTAATACATGTAATACTATGTTATTTTGTAATTACGCTTTTGTTTATTTTGCATCTCTTTCTAAGTACTTTTTGTTTATCTGCGGCTTATTGGTTTACTCTTTTTAATTGCGTGATTGAACAAAGATGGTGGGCGGATGATGAGCTAACGCCCTGTACCAAGGACAAGGACCGGCCGAACCGAGGGGAGAGGAGGAGGAGCAGGCAGGAGGAGCAACAGCAGGAGGGAGTCGCCGCCGCCGCTCTGTCAAGGAGGAGGAGGAGGAGGAGCAGTGCCCCAGAGGACGCCGAGGAGGCGAGGAGGACGACAGAGGACGACGAGGAGGCGAGGAGGACGCGCAGAGGATTTATGAGGAGGCGCAGGAGGATGCGCAGGAGGACGACGAGGAGGAGGCGATGCAGGGGTTCCGCTTCTCTAGTTCGCCGAAGGCCTACTTGCGAGGTCCCGCGAGCCTCCTCACGACCGATACACTCGTGAGAGACGCCCACGATTCGATTCGAGGGGAAAAGTAAGTAACTTTAGATGTTATCACTACTTTATATGATATGTTGAAAATCAAAATAGAAACTAATAATTTTTCTTAATCACTTGGGCAGAATCGACGACAGGCGAGTGGAGGTGCTCACACACGCCAAGTCAATGGCATCCTCGGCCTTCGGCAAGGAGCACTTCGCCCGGTTGAGTACGCCGAGTGACGGGCCGCCTACTGCTTGACCACTACTACGCCGCCCCGATGCTGCAGATCGGGCCCGCAGGTATTCAACAACAAGGCGCAGCGGTGAAGCAAGAGTCAGTGGGTAAGTCTTCCTCGCGACTACATTGCTCAATACATCGATTCATTGGACATTCTTGAAATAATGAATGGATACATTGTGTTTGTATGCAGGATTTCTTTAGATGCCAGACGACATGAGGCCGGTATGACGCGTGGCTACCAAATGTCGCAAAAACTCGCCGTGGACATGCATTACGAGGCGCGATCCAGCCGTCAGAATCTTACCACGGACCGCCCTTGGAACGAAGGTCACCAAAGGGACGAAGAACCATGACGCCGACCCGACCAAGACTCGCAGTAAATACGTAACATTAATATCGATTCCTTTGAGATTAAGTAGGCTTAATTTCATCTTCTCGATATGTCATGTACTTGATGGCCTCAGAGATGATTCCTTATTGGTGCGCCGCGATCCCAAAGCATAGGGAATGATGGTGCACAAGTGGTGCTCACGCGAGTGGGAGGAGACGCGACAACTTGTGCCGGAGCGCGCTTGATGATGCCGTGTAGCACACCATCAAGGTAGCCGCAACCTCACCGATACGCAGTAAACATGGGTACGCTAATTCATTTATTTATTCTAACGCTTCAATTTCGCATGATTTCTAATCATCCCGCTGCTTTTTCTCGCAATGGGCGCACATGGTGGCCACTTGCTCCATCTTCAAGGCATTTGCTATGGCCCACAAGGGCAAGGCGACGTCCGACGCCGACTACAACCCGGAGGACGGGCCCGAGGCGTGATAAAGAATGCGACTGGCCCACAACCGCCTTTAGTGAGTACACATCGATGGCAAGGGAGGTCCATGGGCCGAGTACGATCCGAGCACCGAGGACCTTGATGGAGAAGTCGCCATGAGGGTGGAGGAGGCAAGAAGCATGGGCGACATCGATTGGCTAACGGCAAAATCGACTCGGCCGCTACTCCCGCCTCCCAGATTCGAGCAAGCAAAGACGAGCACGAGCCCGCCATACGACTCTGCAGACACTTCACACCACCGGTGGAGGCACTCGAGGTTATTCCCCGGTTTATTCGCTGCTCATTGGTTTTTTCATACCTTCCTTGCATTATTGTAACATTGGGGTGAATATATTGTAGGCCCACTGAACAAGAGAGGAGGATACGGAGCAGATGCAAAGAAGATGGAGAGGGTGGAGGCCGAGCGGAGGCCGAGCAATGGAGGATGGCGAGATTCTTCAAGACATGCAAAGTCTTGGCGCCACACGGTGTAGCTCCGCCACCTTCGCTATTCGCCTCCACCTCCACCTCCTTACTATTCTACTCCCGTGAGTATAAATGTTTTAGTTTGTATGTTCATGCTACGGTCAAACCTAGTGGAGTATGAAAGTTTTATTCATGTATGGTATATATTTATCTTGTCTCACACATGCAATCTTTCTCCTTTGTGCAGAATCAATCCACGGATCGAACGATCCTCATGCTTCGTTGAATCCTTCACCAAATCACGCCTCATTGGCCATCTTGGTGATACTACTTGTGGTTGTTAATGGTACTTCTATTTGCAATTATGGTTGTAGATGATGGAGCACTTGGATTACTTGTAGTTATTTGTGATATATTGTGAGACATGTGACGCTTAGATATATATGTGGTGTTGGTGATATATATGTGCTGTTGATGATATATATGTGATGTTGATGATGTTGTTATATATATATCTTCTGCTTGTTTGGATGGGATGTAAAAACAAATAAAAAGGTCCAGTTAAATACTTTGCCGAAAGTGCAATGGCTATGACACTCCAAGTAAAGTGACCACTGAACATGCTTTGTCGAAGTGCCACGCCGCACTCAAAAGATGGCCTGCTTGTCGAAAGTGTCCTCCCGGCGGCACTCTACAGACAGACGCCACCTTTGCCGAAAGTGTTTGATTTCACGGCACTCGCAAAGCGGAGACCTTTTTTGCCGAAAGTGCTTGACCTGACACTGGCAAGGACGCCGCCACGGTGGCGCCCGCCACGGGCGATTTTTCTTTGCCGAGTGTCGATTAGCACTCGGCAAAGCCTTTGCCGAGTGCCCGATAGCGCACTCAAATGCAAAGGGTCTTTGCCGATAAACTGCTTATCGAGCGCCTTTGCCGAGTAGAGGGAGGAGAGAAGCTAGTGTAGCACTTTAGTTTTAGAAAGCCTTTGCCGAGTGTAGTAGTATCGGAAATGTTTTGCCGAGTGCCCCGAGGCACTCTAGAGGGTCCCAAAGAAGCCGCTTCCTGCCAGGTTAACAAAGACGACGGACACAATGGTCAATCTCTCGAGATGCTGCATGCCGATGAAGACTTTAAGTGGAGAGGTTCTACGGTCGGCAAGCTAGTGGTCTGGCCGACGAGGGTGAGGAGATGGAAGCCGAGTGCAAATGATGGATCTCAAGACCGAGACTACATGGCATTGTCTAAAGATGAAGGTTCCGACGACGAGGATAATGTGGACCAAAGAAAGGGTTCCATTCGACCGAACACATACTAGTTCGAGAACCTCGCTATCAACGAAGGCTCCTGTGATACGCGGGAGTACGAAAGCAGAGTGAGGTTAGGTTAGGAGCTATGTACAAATGCAAGGAGACCGTAGGACATGGTCAAATTCTGGGCCTTGTCGACACGGTGGCACATTCAAAGTCGCCAAGTCTACCCTAAAGATTCTACGACGGAAGTACAACATGTAGAGGGATGCCCTTGGCAGTTCACACATTTCAACCTATGGGACACCCATCGAAGTGCTCTATAGTGGTCCTCACATGCTATTTCTCGAGTCAGCAGTAGTCCCACCGTAACTTATCATCAGCTTCATCGCTAACCTCATGTATAGTGAGATTATGGATAATCTAGATTTTGAGCCACGATCCATCATTCGGACAATTGAGGCAAGGTTCTAGTACACAATCGCCTATGTCAAGGCTTGAGGGCAAAACAAGGCATTGAATCAAGGTGGGCACGCTCGAGGATTCCTACCACAATCTCCCCACAAGAACTTCGAAGTCATACGAGAAAGGAATCTCGCACCCATATCGATATTCAAGACACCACGCACTGGCGGGCCAATAAGAGGGTACCGCAGCGAGCATTCTTCGCTTGGTCCATACATCAATGCATTCTCGCACCGCTGCCTAATTGTGCGAGATGGCACATTCTTGTACTACTACAAAAGGCTAATATCGATATTCTATTACGCATTTGCTGACCAAAACCGCCTGAGTACATGCAATCACGTATGCTTTGGTTTAGAGACCCTCGTTAATGGCTTAAAACCGCTCTCAGGAGTAATATCACAGACGGTTCATAATGAAACTGTCAGGAAGTATCACAAACGCATTCTAACAATAATCGCTCAGGATAATTTTACATATCACGATTTGCCAACAACAAACCGTCGGATACTTCACGATGGTTTTCATACGAACCGCTCGTGATACGACACCATATCACCACGGTTCCATTGTGGAGCTACTTGTGATATGAGACCATATCACGGACGGTTCCATTGTGGAAGTACCACCGACGGTTTCATAATAGAACCGCCGTGATATGTCTCTTTATTAGTAGGAGCCCGCTAGGATTTGCGCTTAACTCTTCACAACCCAAATACTTACTCTCGTCCGCTCCTCCCTACCCAAGTGACCCATTGCCGATGCCATTCTTCTTCCTGTTGCCGACGGCCAGACATTGACGGTTCATCGCACAAGACAATCGACGATAAGAGTGTCTTGTGCAAGGTCATCAAGCAGCACAACCACGGTGATGTTGCCTCTTCCTCTCCCCGGCGCCTGACCGCTACCTCACCGATCAACCTCCTCGGCCACTTAGCTCCACCAACTCGCCTCGGTTATTTCACCACCGATAATCGCGGCGTCGACGAGGTAAGATAGATCTATTGGTTTGTGCCTGCAGTATTCATATGAAACGAAGTTGCAATGTGGGCTACCTAGTTAGCTTGTTTGCTGATGGCTCAGAATGGTAATTTGGACACCCTTGGCTTATCAGTTTTGCCGTTTTGCCCTCTCGGATCGCCGGGCCGGGTCGGCCGGATGGATGGATCTCGAGGTGGGGAATGGAGTTGTGTTTGGGTGTGATTGCCGGTATGTTCCTAAAGATATTTTTTGTTTTCGACACGTATGATGCAGGTGTGCCGCTAAAAGAACACAATGATGCAACCTTAAGAAGTAGCAATCTGAGGGAGGCAATTTGGTTGCCTCCTAGAGAGGATCTTAACAAATGGTTGTCTGTTAATAGTAAGTCTAATCACCATCTATTCTTAGGATAAATAAAACCATGTAAGTGTTTCATGGATATAGGTGAGTTTCTACAAAGTTGTCATTTTATCCGCTTGACATGAAAACCGCAAATGTTACTAGTTGTGTTCATCATGAGATATGAAATGAATCTCCAGGACAATAGGATGAATCAGATATGAATAATTTTGGAATGAAAACTTATGAATACATGGAATCAAAATCTTGCACATAGTTTGCACATATGAATGTAAACGAACTTCTACATGGATAGAAATGAGTTTCAGAGGTTGCTACTCTTATCCGCTTTATAGATTGAGAGTTAACCATTAATGAAAACTTTTTTTACATCCAAATATGATATCGCCAACTTACCATATATTGTTCTCTTATTACCATTCATGTTCTTTTTACGTAAGTTTGTGGTCTTTTATTTAGTATGAAGAAATTTGCCACTCCTATTAAAAAATACTTGAGCGAGATGTGATTGTAATTAATTGTCTAAGTCTTAATTATTTGTTTCAACATATTTTATATGTTTCAATCGGACTTGTATTCAAGTATTATCCTTGAGAGTTTTGTCTCAATCCTTATGAGAGTTTTCCAAACAGTGGCCACATCCTCCCCTTTCTATTCTTGATCTCTTCTCTACAAAATTCTAAGCAAAGGGTCGCTTTTGCCTTTAAAACCAGCTTCATATATTGACGAGGATTAAAATCTCTATGTATTATTAATACATAATAAAGGACCATACGTTTTCATGGTCAGAATCTAAGGCTAGCGATTTCACTCGTCAGAAGGATTCCAGAGGTTACATAAGGTGTTGTTGATGTAAAGGTAAGTTTTATACATTTCATAATTTTATAATACAAGTTCTTACTCCTAGAGACCTCTAGACTAGTTGTCGCTGACGGAGATCCGACTTCTATTTTCTCTAACCTTGTCTCCGAGTGGCTTTACTTCCTCGAGAAACTTCTTTTGCATATTCAAGTAAGGAGTTGAAATCCTCTTCAACGGCTTGGAGATTGATGGAGAGGTCAAGCCTTCTGGCTTTTGCCAAAGCAAAGTTAACTCACTGCCATGCCTTCTTTCATCATCTTCGCAATTTTCGAGTAGTTTTGAGCGTAACCTTGAGATCTTCTAGAAGGCCCAAGTAGTCTATCTTTCCGTTGATTTCTTAAGGTAAGCGCACTCGATCCCGATCCCATATCAAAGATCATCTTGTTAAGTGCAAAGAGTTTTCATCAAGTTTTTGCACAAGAGCCTTTCCTTGTCTTGCTCAAACTCCCGAGCTTTTTAAACTTATTCAAGACTTGATTTTTCTCTCGCATGAGTAAAACAAGTGGTGTGTAAGCATGATTAGAAGAAATGATATAATCGTTAAGTTTACTAACCTACCTTCAATCTTCTTTTCAAAATCCCTAATGACTTCTTTGTGTCCTGGTCACACGCCACGATATCACCATCCTTAGCTTGGCATTCTTCTTCGCTTGGTTATTCTCGCTTCTTTAGCCACTTACTTTCTATTATTTTTCTAAATCTATCAAATATGGTAAGGAGAATAATTGATTAATGTAAGAAGAACAAGCTAGCTAAGAAGAAGATAAGTTAAGAAGAAAGTCCTTACTTTTTTAATTCGAATGTTTTTGCTCAGATTCTTTATTCACTGGTCGGGCCTCCGACAACAGAAAGTTCTCAATTATGTGCTACACAAATAGCATTTTTTTAAGTTTTTGATAAACTTTCAGAGAAGCTATGAAAATGGTCGAGATACTCAAATTCAATTGCCCATTATATTCGCAAAATTGTATCAGACCCGCCTCACCTGATCGGTCCGATATCTTTCCCAAACCCCAGAATTTTATCCTCGATAAATCGAGGCAAAAGGAACTTGTTAGATTGAGAGGAAGTACCAACAGGCTCGACTCGTTGAGGGCCTTCGTCGCTTCACTCCAGAGATAGAGTTAGAATCACCATCGATCCCCGAATAAGCATTGGCACCAATGCCTTCTCGAGGGCTTCTTCGACCACCTTTTCTTTAGGCATTTTTGCCCGAGAAGTGTTTTTGGACGAGGACTTCTCGATCGCTGATCTCTTAGGAATGTTCGCCTGAAACGATCGAACACCGTAAGATCTCAGATAAAAAGAAGAAAGGAAGCTCAAAAATTCAATTGTCAAAAACTTTAAAGGTATGCACTCATATGACTATTTCGCTTGTAATGCATGTGGTCATTTTTGGTTTTGACTTTGTAACACGCCGATTAAATTCCACGGTGCTTGCTTTTCTTTTCTTTTCAACCAATTTCACTGCTCTAAACCCAAGCAGGTCGGTGTATCCCTCACATCCTCCAACATGAGGTCGATGCTATATTCTCAACCATGGGTCGAGAATAGTGTTCCTAACCATCGCCCAAGGAGTGGTTTCATCAACCTCGTGAGCAGCTTGTTTAAGAATAACTTTCAGTCATGAATGACCACTTTGGGATCTATACTTCCGCAGATTTGTTCTCAAGACCTTCCATCTTTTCCACCTAAGTCAAAAATCAAATTTGATTAGGTGATGAAATTTTCCATCTAAATATATATCTTCTCGTTATGCTCTTACTCGAAGATCATCTTCTTCCATGGCCTTGGGCGTGAATTTGTCTGAACCACTAGAGATTACGATCCTCACTAGATTGTATAACCTTCAATCCAATCGCCACATATTAAGAGAAAACTTAGAAACAGATCGGAGGATATATATAAAAGATGAAGAAATTGGTTATCTACCTTAAGTCTCCTCGCCTCTTTTTATCAAACGATCACCAAAATACCGAAATACAACCCATCTTATCAGTTCCCTAACGCAGATCATTTTGATCCGCTCGACCTCATCAAGGGAAAATACTTCAAAAAAAGACAAAGGAGATTTCAAGGTTATATGATAATCAATCGATAAGCTATAATCGGCTTGAGCATCTTCAAAGACTTATACCATTCATTGAGTCCTTGATTGCTTCATCCCGACCAATGTACCGTAGTAGGGAATGGTCTCGAGCTTCAGAGGACTAATTCGCAAGACATAGTGAAATCCTCACCACGCTAGGAAGTCAAGCATTTTCTCCTTAGGTCTTGAATAGCCTCCACACATCTTCCGACCATCCCTTTCTTCTCCACTGCCCTCCACTTTGTATTCTCGCCTCTTTCCAAATGGGTAGAGGCTATTGTCGCTAGACCGCTATGTAAACTAGTTCTTTTTCCATGACGCACCACAAGGAATTCGAGTACATTGGGATGTCCTCATCGGCCTTCCCATCATGAAGGCATAGTGCATTCTTTGGGACCCACCGGATCTTCCCGACATTGCCATTGGGTAAAAGTACCAAGAGCTTCAAATTCGTCAAGACTCCTGTGTTCGCCAGACAGATAGACGAAAATACCGATATTGGCGGTGTTCGAGCCAAATTCACCAATTCTACCTCGTAGTACCTGCATTCAGAGAGGAATTTGTGCGCCAAAGAAATTTTAGCTCAAGACTCGATGTAGGCGAGGAAAATAGGATTTCTTCCTCACGCCTCTGAGAGTATTCTTCGCCATCGACTCCACTTGATCAAGTTCTTGTTTGGGAGCATTCCGATTCTTCAAGCGCCTCGAAGTTTTCTCTCAAATCTAAAGCCACCCACTTGGTAATCTAATCCAATATGGTGGGATTTCACAAAAGAGGAAGCTTTGGGTAGAGAAGAAGGCGAGGTCTAAATTCTTGGCAAGAAACTCAAGAGAATTGAGAGAAGATCTGAAAGCGTGAAAGCTCTAAAGCCCAACAATGGGGATTTTATAGCTCAGATCTTTAACCGCAATCGGAGTTATCAAAAGTCCAACTGACAAAACTTTTTATCCAACGGATGAAAAACTCTTTGATTCCCAAGGTAGGTTCATAACTTTAAAATGAATACACTCACCTTGTATGTCACGGCATTAAATGAGGGTCTACTCCGACACGATTTTTTTGTCGAGAAGGTGTTCACACGACATATTCATTCAAAGTTCGGGGATAGCCGACGAGGATTAAAATCTCTATGCATTACTTTAATACATAATAAAGGACCATACGCCTTCATGGTTGTAACCCTAAGGCAAATGACTTCACGGGTCATAAAGATTCCAGAGGTTATATAATGGGTACCTCGGTTTGACAAGGTCCTCAGACTAGTCTTCGACTGTAGTCGCCGAGGACTTATGAACCGATATCCTGATCTAATTCCAAGTATATTCTTTACCGTGATGAATGAAACACGGTTGTATACCCATATCACGCGATGTTACATAATCCTAAGACACCGATAAACAACCATCAGACGGTTGAGTGTTCGATAACGCTCAACCGCAAAGCGTTGATACTTTGTCAACCATCGCCTCGCCCACCCACCGCAACGCTTCATAACGGACGCCTTTTCCAGAGGAACTACCACCTCTTCGAAGTTATATAAGGATGGAGCATGATTTAAAGGATCATCTGGCATCGGATTAGGGCATCGTGAGCAAAGGCAATTAACCTCGTGTTCATGCTCTAAGTCTGATTCAATAGTATAGCAAGCATCATATTTAGTGTAACTAGGATTAGTCCCACTGTTGTAGGCACCCCTCATACCCACCTATCAATAAAAAGCAGCCCATTCTCTCCCAAGAAATTGTGCCATTTTTGTAATATCCTGCTCAAATATAAAACATATAAGTGACTAGATCTAAAATTAAAAGTAATTAAAAAAGGAAAATTCAGAATTTTGGAGGGTTTAGAACTCGCCTTGGCCCATAGCTCTTGGGCCCATGTGGGGGAACTAAACCCTAGCACCCTAATTACTGTAGCACGGTACTGTAGCACCATCGCACTGTAGCACGGCGCTATCAGAGCGCCCTCCCTCCTACAAGAAGCCCTCGCAGACACGCCATAAGGAAGAGGAAGGAGAGGGAAGAAGAGAGGAGGAGGGAGAGGAAGAAGAAGAAGGTGGGGTGATCTTCACGAGGACTACAATGTGGTCCAAAGGGGGATTTCGTAAGATCGTGATTCTCAATAGCTAGTTCGGTTCTATAGATGTGTTTTGCTACCGATTAATCTTTGTAGTATCCTCGCCGTCAGAGATCTAGAGTACCGCAGCTCGTTGATTCACGAGATTGCTAGTTCAGTGATTAAGTGTTTAGGGTCACCGGAGATAGATGGGGAATTTCGTTAGCTTAGAAAGTATTAAATCATAATTATTGGATAAAGGATGAATTAGTTACGAAATTTTGCAAGACTGGGTGCTAATTCAGTCTTAGGATTTGTGTAGCGGTCGTAGTTCTGTACATTAGAGTTTGGAGATGGCCGAATTTGGTCTGATGATCTTCATGAGATATTTAGATAACTTTATGATGATTCCAGGAAGGTAAAGTTCATAAATTTTGGACAGATAGATCAAAAGTTATGAATTTTTAAAGTTATTATGTAATCTGTCCTTCTATTGTGACAGAGGTGAAAGGCTTGGCTGTTTGAAACCATTGTTGCACAGGGAATATTTTTTATAATTTTATTGAGATATCTGGTTTTCTGTAGTTTCTAGGAGTCTTAGATCAATGAGTTTGGCTGCCAAACAAAAGTTATGATTTTCCCAAGTCAGAGATACCGAGGATGATGAACGGGTTCGGATTAAAAAAGCATTAGATTTGGTATTTTGACCTTTGGGTCACCTGAGAAGTTGTAGCTAAGATTATGTAGATTCCATGAAAATTGATTCATGAATTTTGGAGTTTTGACTCAAAAGTTATGGATTTTTATTTAATAGCTGTCTGCTTGGACAGATTTGGATTTTAGGAGTATATCGGTTAATGTTCGGTTTCATTAGGAACGATTGCTCGCTTTTGTTCCAATGCAATGTTGTGCAAGTTTGGTTGATTTTTAGTATAATTCACGGTTGCCAGGTGGTGGTGATCCCGGGCTAGAGGTTTCCGCCTGTCTTCCGCCTCATGCGGTTGAGGCAAGTACTTTAATGTTTCTATGATTATAAAATGTTGAATGCCGTTGTTGGTATTGTGTTTCTAAGATCCATGTTAATATTTAAATGTTTGTATTCAATCCATATGTGTTACCTCCATCATTAGAGAGCATGTCTTTTCAATATTCATATGTCATACCAATATACCATGCATCCACAATTTATGTTTTCATCCATGGAGTGGATCAATATAGAAGACCCATCAATTCTAGTATGAGCACGTAAGACCCACCATTCCAATGTGGGTAAGGGACACCCGTATGAAACGCTCTTCATACGTGTGTTACCAGCAATACCGTATATGCATGTGTGTAGTCCCTTCATTTCATCCAAATCATTCATTCCATTCATTCAAATGTTCATTCAGGCTTATTTCATATTCTTCAATGGTGTTATCATGATCATGGTTGTTATGTATTAATTATTTATCACTATTTAGTCTCTGACTCACTTTCATGCTGTTTGTTTTTAGGTGATCTTTGAGGTTGGTTCTATTGGGAGGAGTAGACACGCACTACTCATTCACTTCACCTTAATCAAGTCCAGATTACATTTTAGTTCGATTTAATCATTCATTAATGATGAACCGTAATAAATAATGTTACGTGGTTGATAACCCTTCTCCGTTAAGATTGATTAAGTATCGCGGTGAACTTAGTTCATCCTTCCGATATAATTGCTTGAGTTCAAGATATACTCCCCGTGATGGTTCTCGATAATTGTTGATTCTTATTTTGTCTTGACATTTATGAATGTTGGAACCTCCGTATAGTTAACTATATGTGGAGGTTCTCACCAAATTTAGAATTTTGTCTTGTGTTTTAATTTTGTTAACATGTTAGTTTAATAGCATTCTGGTGCCCTTGCCTGACCGTGTTACAATTTTCCTCTATTTTATTTCATAAGATCATGACTGATCACAACATACACACACACACACACATACATACATAGTTCGTAGCCTTTGTTAGCTAACTCGAGGCTCGACCATTTAGTTGCTTGGTCGCTTCACTAACGCAGTGTGAACCACGGTTATCGAACCTCGACATATCGAGTGTATAATTTGCTTCATGCCAATCCTCCACGACATGTAGCAAATCGTAGGTATGAAGCAAATCGTACACTCCAATGTGTCGTCGATAAAGTAGGCCGTGGTTCACCTGCACGCTAGGATGAACGCCAAGGAGCGAGCTAGCTAATATAACACACACACGCTGCTACAAGAAAGTCGGTTTTAAAGGCAAAAGCACCATCGCTGGAGAAGAGGCTATCACAGATGGTTCCAAATACCAACCGCTTGTGATATGTACTATCACAGCATAATTTTATATATAAACTGCTCAGGAAACGAAGTCACTTTATCACAGCATTTGCCTCGAAGTTATTAACCGCCTCAGGATGACCTCATGTCATCACCGACTCATAAACTCGCATACCCGAAATCTCTAGTGATGACCAAGGTAGTCGAGTCGAGATCCCGAGTCGGATCGACGCCTCGAGGATCAATCAGAGATCGTAATCGTGAGAATCGGCGATTCTACTGGATTTGTAAAATACACATATTTAACATCTATACTATAAGTTTGTATGATTGTTATATGGTTTACCACTTGCATGTTCCTTAAAAGTAGCTAGACATACTCCAGAATAAAAATAGCTTATCATTATCAAGCTCAAGATTGCTCATGCCATAATATAGATATTTGTACTAGCATTACCACATCGATACAATATTTTGCATGCTCCTTGTTTATTTATAGTTTCATTCTCGAAATTAATATCAACAAATTTTGCTCTAAAACAAAATATCGCAAAGCCCGCCTCTAAAAAAATTGCCCTAAGTCTCTACGAGTAGGATCGACAAGGAGATTTGGATCGACAGTATTGCCGTGGGTTCAGAGAACCGTAAGACTCTAAGAGTAGGATCGCGATCCTACCAACCTTGAGTAGGATCGGATCGGCAAAGAAGACTTGGATCGACAGTGCCGTCAGGGTTCAGAGAGTCGTAAGACTTTAAGACTTGGATCGCGATCCTAACTACCTTGGTGATGACGCTGAACCATCTGCAAGACCTTTCGTAGTAGTGTTAATCGAAAGTACAAGGGCCAACATCGCTACAATAGCGACGGACGGAACAATCAAGTTCTTCCTGCGGGCATTCGCTGCTGAAAGTGAGAACACGACATCTGGTTGTGGTTCCTCAAGAATGTGAGGATTACAGTAAGGCCGCCCCAACGTATGCCTCATACATGATCGGCATGCGCATGCCGCATGCAATAACCTAGCAGTAATAAGGAGAGAATGTACCACTTGCATGGCCGGATCAGAGAGCAGTGGTGCGGAGGCACTTGGGTGCAAACTTCTACAAGTAGTTCCGCAACAAAGACTTGATGAACCTGTTCAAGCGGCTGTGCAACCAGAACTAGCAGTGGAAGTTGGAAGCACTCTGGAAGATTCTGGATGAACGGACCAAGACACACAGAAGGGAGGCAACGAGAAGGGTCGCCTGTTACCACTGTGCTCCAAAGCATTGCACACCTACCCACAAATGCTCCTAGATTGACGAGGAGGACGAGGGCACATGTGAAATTCTTCTGACTGGATTGAGCACGAGCCTAAGGAGAAGTGGTCATCGCTACATGATAGGGGAGGTGCTCGATATGGTGTCATGAAAACTAATCTAGCCAAGGTGTACAACTAGGTCATGCGTGGCGAAGGTGCCTCCCTTGGTTGGTATTATGGAGGCTATTCTCCATGTATGAACTACTTTGTTCACAGCAACAACACGCCGCCACCATGGCAAATGACGAATACTTTACTCCGCCATGGTCACCAAGTACATGAAGGAGAAGAGCAAGAAGGGTGAGATGCACCGCATTCAAGATAGGCATAAGGAGCTTCGCCGAGATAATATGCAGGATAAAGGACGCCACAGATTTAACCGCGAGAGGGTCACCCACAAGTGCATGCTACGCCACAAGAGTTGCATATGCACTTGCAACAAACCCCTTCTTCTACATAGGCCTTGCTCCTATGTCATAGCCGCATGTTCGACGGTGGCGCAAAGATCCCGCCAAGACTCTCTAACTATTTCACCAAGGAGGCGGTGATGCAAACCTAGACTAGGGAGATGTATGGTTACGCAGTGGTTGGCCATTTCACTCGCCATCCGACCTGGGAGCAACTAATCTGGGCCATGGACATTGATAGGCTCAAGGGAAAGGTTGGTCGTTGATAGGTACGGCGATCGAGAACGACATAGACGTAAAACCGAACGTCAGACGAAGAAATGCTCCATTTGCAAGGAGTTTGGGCACACCTTCAAGAAATGTCCCACGAGAAATCATCAGACGAAGGAGACATCGCACTGGATGTCGCCGGGGACCTCATCCGATCCACATGGGGACGTTGAGGTTATGTAATCACGAGAAAGCATGACAAGAGTATGTTATTGTCAATATTCAATTATCATTTTGATTAATGTTATGACGCTTTTGCTGAATGTTATGTAATATCGCAGATTTTATCGTAGTTTTGATAGTAATGGCAAGTTCACATTTGTTTCCTTACATAATATGCAAGGTATGTACATGAGCAAGTGTATGAATTCCTCAGCGCATCGCAATATCGCTACCTTCCTACTTACGAATCATTGATACCTCAATCTTCCTCGCAAAATTCTTCGAAATTCACCGACTAGAACAACATACGACGATCATAAAATATTATTATAGTCTACTGATTTCGTGACGCTCAAAAACTATGAAAATCGTAGTAGGCAAATCGATTAGGGTTTGAGGTATTGTCGCTCAACCAATGACAGATCTCTGCCGGGCTCAAATGGCGATATGTACATGTCGCCAGCCTCGACCAGCGATAATACCTGCCGCCACTTCAATGGTGATATAATTGCCGCCATTGAACTGGCGACATGTACTAACCGTGAAAGAGATGAGAAGGTCCCTATCGCCGCTCAAATAGCGATAGATTGCCGCCAAGAACTAACGATGCGAATATATTTTTGTAATTTTTGGGATGACTATTTATTTTGTAATTATCTTTTAAAATTATTATTTAAAAAATCTCGAATTCGGTCTCCTTTCAGACATCACCACACGTACACCTGAAAAGGCAAAACTGCATGTGCTTTGGGCCGTCAGATCATAATTCAATGCTTGGATGGATGCGGGTGAGATCTTGGTTTTCGGCTATCTATGAGTTGCAAATCGAGTCAAAGAATCTCTCGTCAAGGCATGATTTATGCAATTTTATGCCTTTCGTTCTGCCTTTAAATGTAATCCACCCCAAATATGTACATATACCTCCCTTAAAAAATGTACATATACCTGACATCCTTCTTGCTCATGCTTAAGTCACAAAATTGCTCCATTAGCACGTGCAAGATGACATGCTCTTTTCAATCCACCACTATAATGGAAAATTTATTCCTAGACTCATGCAAGATCCCGGAGGGACCCACGAGGCAAGAATTTGAGTGAACCACTGAAACCAAGAAACATGCATGACCAGAAACATGTTGACAAGATCACAATGGCTAGTGGAGAAGTTTGTCACAAGAAAAAAAAACTGGGAGAGAGAGAGAGGAAACAATTGAACGCGACTGTCCATCTATCTGCATTCTGCAATCGCCGGCCGATGCCTAAGTGCGGTTGCTGATTTCCAGTATAGTAGTAGTAGTAGAAGACTAGTACTCCATTTCGAACTCTTTTTTCTTCTTTTTGTGAGGAAATGGAAAAGTGGAAAGAATTATGTAACTTATAACTGATTCATGTCGCATTGATGCAGATGATCAGGAACTGAGTCTATGATCATCCAACCAAAGTTCCCCAGGTTCAGCAAGTTTGGGCGACGTGTTCTAGCAACTCTTCCTACTTAGAAAATGTAGCAGACATTGGTGTAGCCACGAATTCAGCTCCCAAGATGGCACAGGGAAATCGTTATCGCCGAAATTTTATCGGTAACCGAGAGTCAACACAACTATCAAGGTGTGTAGCCTACCCAGTTTGTAGTGCAACTGTTTAAAACATTGTAGGCAACCGAAAGTCAACGCAACTCAGTCCAATTTCAGTAGCACCAACAATGCATTGGTCTCAATTCGTCCCACTCGGCAGTGGACACCAAGCATTCATCTCCTTGCTATCTTAAGCGACATTTTAGATCGACAAGCGAATCAGGGACACAATTCTGGTAAGGCCGATCGGGGAATGATTCACTGCAGAGTAATTTCAGGCACTGTGCCACTAAGTTATAAACTTCTACTTATTCTATTTATTCGACGGGCAGAAGTAACAGCAATGGTAGAGATTGTTGGGAAACCACGGGCTTGGCTCTAGCAGCCAGCCCATAGGTGGGCAAACCCTAGCAAAGTCTCTAGACTATAAATAGAGGATACTAGTCATCAGAAAAGGCCGATCGCTTGATGAAGGAATAAAGAAGAAGAATACTCTACACATTTGTCTCTCGTGTTTTCGATCTACTATTTGTTCTTGCATTATTTGATGTGATTCCACGCTTGTCTACGAGGTGATCGATCGACTGGATTCGCCAATGACGTTCCTCAACACGTTATCAAGACGATCAACTCGCCTACCTCTAGGCCTACTCTACTCAAACGAAAGGTAACCGTCAAGAACGCACACTCAGAGATCAAATCGCTTAGATCGCTTTCAATTCGCAAATTTGGCTTTTAGATTTTTTCTCCCTACGGTGCAAATCTACTCTAATGTACCATGAGCCGACTTGAAGTCGCAAGACAATGCCGATGGTAGGTTGCATGAAGGAGTAGATGTCAATTGCACCATGGATTGTAGATTGAAACTTTAGTCATCGCGAATGACTTGAAGTCATCGGCCAAGCCAATCGGTGGGTTGCATGAAAGAGTGGTATTCATTGTGCCGCTATCCGTTAAACACACTTTCTCCATAGGGCACCACACGCCGCTCGATACCAAATACTAGAACATAACTTGTTATTATAAATACGGAAAATAAGCCTTGGCAGACTCATCATAAGAATTTTAATGCTTTGCTCTCCTTAAGCTTACAACCATTATTGAAAGTTCCATTACAATCACAAACTACACCGTAGAAAGATCTAAGTGCAATACGCACTAAATCAAATCAGAAGTATTCGTAAACTTCGCCTCAATCTACTCCATGGGATCTTCTCTTGGGCAACTACGGCTATGCGGCCGTAATGTCCAAAGGAGGGATGATAGGGGCTACTATCGGGTCTGTCCTCATACATGAGTGCAACTAATGGTCAGGATCCTCTATGCCTACAATGGCGAGGTGTGCCTCATGCCTCCCTTTGCCCTTCTTTCTTAGACATAAAAGCATCAATAACGATGACCCACGACCTTACCCCTTCTTACTCCCTCTCCTGTGAGAGGCTTCTCACCTTTAGGTCATGAAGCTATTTATGGCCAATATTGCTACTAGGCACTGTGAGATGTAGTTCTTCCTTAGAACATTATCTTGAGCTTCTACAACTTGCATGATGTCAATTAATTTGGCATACTTCTTTGTAATCTGCCTTGGACGATAGTTGTGTACGGATTGTACCACATTCGTGTGAAAGGTAGAGAGAGTCTTTCAAATTTATACTCATCCGTGGTTACCTTACCACGTAATTGAAGACTGTACAAATTCTATACAAATTATGATCATGTCAAGCGACTCTTCAACCCTCGTTCATGATGCTAGTCATTTCCATATTCATGTAAAGAGTTCGTAAGATTACTACCGTAATTTATATAAAATAGTTGCAAAATTTTATAATGCTCTTCAACTCTTGCTTCATCATCCTATATTTTTCTATGTATTTTCATGATTCACCGCTATTTTCAATGATTAAAAGTAATATAAACAATCACGATAATCAAAACAGAAATACAATATATAAATTGCATAGAAATAATAATAACGAAGTTAAACATGCTTCAAATGCTTCAAATAATTCAAAATTTGAATTCACGATGCTCTTTTCATCGAATACTTAATTTTCGGTGAATTTTGCAATTTTCTGACTAAATCTCTAAATTTTCGGCCGAAATATTTAATTTTTCAATTTCGAGGGTTATTCTATAAGAATGTAAAAATCTCAGAATTTCCCAACTCGATGGTTTTTTTTGCAAAATTTCTCGATCCGCAAAAATTTCTTGTAATTTTTAGAATTTCGAGGGCCCTTTTGCAAATTTTGTTTTTTTCTTCTTCTTTCGCCGACCTCCCATCCCCTTTTTTTTCTTGGGCCATTCTCCGGGCTCCCGCCCGGGCTTTCTCGACCGAAGCAAAATTTCACTGACCGTTCAAAGGAGGTTAGTGAGTAGGGTTTCACCCCTGCTCACCCGTAGTATGGCGCCTGCGCTGGCGAAAGCAATGCTGTATGCAGCGGGCAACCCATGCGCTGGCGGCGGGCGACGGATACAGGATCGTGTAACGCGGCGGGCCAGCTAGCACGCGCGCTGCCGGAGATGGGGGCTATGCAGTGGTGGTCGCGGAGCTGCCGGGCTGAGCGGCGCGACCACCGCACAGCGACGGGAGGCGCGCGCGGGCGGCCGGCTTCTAAGCCGTGGCGACGGACAGACGTGGGACCGCAACGGGCGGAGTGGCTATGGTGCGGTGGCGTAGTAGTGCGTGGTGGTGGCGCTTCAAGCTCGCGGTAGGCGGCACGGCCGGGTGAAGCTCAAGGCGGCGCCATGGGCGGCGGAGGCGCACGCAATGCTCACACGGAGGCCGAGCGGCTTTGGCGAGGCATGTGGGTGGTCACCCCTCTGCGCAGAGCGGTTTTGGCCGCGTAAGGGCTCGCGGGAAGGAAGCGCCATTGGCCGAGCATGTGCGGCGCGGAGGACCCGGTGGTTGCAGTCAGGGCGCCGAAAGTTGCACGGCAGACGAGGCGGCTTCGGCAGCCACTGCGGAGGTGTGGCGCATACCAGCGGTCGGCGACACCGTGGCGGCTTCAGCCGCGGGTGGTCGTAGGGTCGACAAGGCTCGACGCGCCAGGCGGCGCCGGCACCTTCTTTTTTCTTTGCTTTGCAGCGTGGAGCCAAAGGCACGCTGGCGGCGGGTCAGGCGAAGTTTGCGCACACCGCAGGCGGCTGGCGGAGCTGTGGCGTGGCGGCCGTATCACGTGGCTATGCAGGTCGTATTTTTTTTTCTTTCAGATCGTTCATCCAAAAACATTGTTCATGCAACTATTGTTCATGTAATCCACCGACGACTTGGCCGGCGCTTCAAGTCACTCCCTAGATTAGAACATTTGTAATCCAGTGCAATCATCATCTACTCTTTCATGCAATCTATCAATCGGCATTGTGCCGACGACTTCAAGTCGCTCATGTAGATTAGAGCGGATTTGCACCGTATGATAAAATAATCTAGAAAGCAACAATAATTGAAAACGATCTAGAAAACGATTCGACCACGAGTGTCGTGGTTATGACGCTACCTTCGATCCATGCAGCCGGAGAGCGTAGTCGCGGCCGATAACGTGTTAAGGAACTCGCTGCTATAGTCCAAATTCGAGCGATTATCTCAGAGACGAACTTAATCGTAAGAACAATGCAAACGCAAGAATGAATAGTAGATTGAACACGAGATATGAGGGACTTCTAGCTTCTTTTTATTTCTATTATGTAAAATTGTAGTATAATATTTGGGGTCCTCTTCTTATATAGGCTACTGGATAGTGAATAGGTGAGAAAACCACTCCTGCCTTGCCTGACCCGATTTCTTAACAATCTGCACTCGTCAATACGCTTTTGACTCCTGTCAGGATGAGAAAACCACTCCTGCCTTGCCTGACCCGGAGATGCTGTCATGCTGAGATCTTGTGGGAGACTCGATCGTGGACTCACCCGGTCTATCGACCAAAAGTCATAAATGGGCCATGCGTTGGAGGCAGCCGGCCAGGACTCCAATCCAAGGTCGCGAGTCGACGCAATCAACTGTATGTCGGTCTGTATGACGTCACCTGTCTATATAATCTTTGTCAAGTAAGAAATTTTGTGATATGAATAAGATGAAAAAGGAGAGGAATAGAAATCGCTCAGTATACAATAGACGGTCTATAGAATCCTTATAGATATCAATTTTGCTGTTGTAATCATATATAGACAATTTAGAGAACTCATTGTATGAATTTTGTTGAGTTTTGTCTATATAACATAAAAAATACTATAGACAATCAGGTCTATACTATTGTACATGTTTGTTCGTGCCTTCACTCTCGTATGTAAAGAGGAAGCATTGTATTTCCATTGTGTAGCAGCTAGCTAGCTAGCTTCTAGATACATGTAAGAACCCTGTTACTTTGTGTACTTTCCATAGTGGCAACTTTTCTTTCCAAGTCTGTCCCCCACAATATGCCAAAGATTTCAGCGAAAGCAGCCACGCGCAACACGCCATGCATATTTGTACCGGACGTACACGCCACGCATATGCTCGCTCACGCCCACGCACATAAATACACAAGC